>SJYQ01000875.1:1472987-1578378 GCA_006410935.1 Redunca redunca | reverse complement strand
ACTATACAGTATACAGCAATATAGACAGTGTAGTACTATTTACAGGTTAGATACACACACACACATATATTTATATTCCATTCATATATATTTATATATATATATATGAATGGAATATAGCTGAGAATAGAGAGATAACCTCTTACATTCATGGTCAATTTTTAACACGATTTTTAACAAGGAAACCAAACCAGTTCAATGTGAAAAAGAGAAGTGTTTTCAATGAATGGTGCTGGGACAACTAGAATCCTCAAACAAAAGACAGAAGTTGGAATTCTACCTCACACCACATACAGAAATTAACCCAAAGTGATCAAAGACCTAAATGCAATGACTAAAACTATAACATTTGTAGAAGAAAACCAGGCATAATTCTTTGTGATCTCAGATTAGGCAGTGATTTCTTAGATATGACATAAAAAGCACAAGCCACAAAAAAGAAAAGGCAAATTAGATTTAATTAATATTTAAAACTTTTGTGTTTTCAAAGGATATAATCAAGAAACTGGAAAGACAACACATAGAATGGGAGAAATACTTGCAAATCATACAACTGAAAGGGACTATTATCCAGAATACATAAAGAACTCTGAAAATTGAACAATAAAAAGACAAATAATACTATTAAAATATATTCAAATAGACATTTCTCCAAAGAAGATATACAAATGGCCAATTAAGTATTTGAAAAGATGCTCAACCCCATTAGCCACCAGGATAAAGCAAATCAGAACCACAATGGAATACCACTTCTCATCTACTAGGACTGCTATAATCTAAAAGACAGACAATATCATGTGTTGGCCTGGATATGGAGAAACTGGAACTCTAATACATTTACTATGTAGTGTAGGGATTCCTCTGGTAAATATATATTCAAGAAGAATGAAAACATACATCTACATTAAAAAGTTGCACATGAATGAACATACAGCATTATTCGTAACAGTCAAAAACGGGAAACAACTCAAACATCCCTTACTTACCTAACAAATAAACAATGTGATACATTCATATAAAGGAATATTATTCAGTCATGAAAAGTAATGAAACACTGATACATGCTACAATATGATGAACCACGGAAACATTATGCTGAGCGAAAGAAGCCAAACACAAAAGGCCACATATTGTATGAGCCCATTTGTATGAAATGCCAGGATAGGTATATCCACAGGGATGGACAATATTAATAGATTATTGCTTGCCAGGGGCTGTGGGGAGAGCAGAATAGGAGTGACTGTTAATAGGTGTGTGTGTGCGTGTGTGTCCGTGTGTGTGCATGCTCATGCGTGCTTAGATGTTGAGTCATGTCCGACTCTTTGTGACACCGTGAACTTTAGCCTGTCAGGCTCCTCTGTCCAAGAAGATTCTCCAGGCAAAAATACTGGAGTGGGTTGCCATTCCCTTCTCCAGGGGATCGTCCCGATTCAGGAATCCAACCTGAGTTTCCTAGTCTCCTGCGTTGGCAGGTGGGTTCTTTACCACTAGTGCCACCTGGAGTGTATATATATATATATATATATATATATATATATATATGCCATAGAGTAGGCCCAGCACCAGGAGCATAGCTTATCCATGGAATCTGTGCAGCCAGGGGCTATCATACGGGAGGGAACTGCCTCTGTCTTAGACATCTGGCCAGTCAGTTCACTTCCCCATCTTCAAGTTTCCTAAGCAGTTAAAGAGCCTTAGCCCAGCAGGGCTACCTCCAGTCCCTTCCAGCTCTGTCCAAGTCTCTGAATATCAAGGAAAGCCGGTCTAGACAGGCTAGGCAGAGCAACGATAGTTTCACAATATGGGACTGGCAGACCACGATCTTTTAGGAAAACCAGCAAATAAAAACAGAACAAACCCCAGTACAGTAATCAGAGACTAGACCTAATCTGAATTCTCTGTAATGAAAAGCAATCTTTTCTTGCTGCTTCAAAGACATTGGAACAATCCTCAACGAACAAGCAGAGCCACCTCCAGAGTAAGATTAATCAGAACAAAGGCCACCAGCTTAGGGCAGCGTACACAGTGCGTGATGCCCAAGGACCCAGGCCTGGGTGGTACAGGCCTGAAGATGATGCAATATTTCAGGAAGGCTATGACAGGGATGTGGGGAGAAAAGAGAAATGAACTCCCCAACTGAAATCACCCTGAGACTTTTGTAATCTAGACATGTTCACACAGTTGTCTAGGATCCTTCCCACCTGTCCAGTAAACAGGATAACTCATGGCACTTCTATGCTTCTCCCCTCATGGGTACTTGGACTAAAAAGAAGAATGGGGAGAGGGGACGAGAGATACAGAGGTGGGTTTGCCACAGCCTTACCCCACTTGTAAAGCATCAGGGAGTGATAGCTTCCTGAAAATGAGGTGCTTTGTGAGCTAAAGAAGGTCAAGGCGAGCTGATAAAGAGCTGGGCTTTGAAGCTCAGGCTGCCAGGGTTGGAATTCTGACTCTGTGACCTACTGGGGGTGTGATTTGGGGTCAGCATTTAGTCACTATGAATTTCAGTTTCCTTATCTATGAAGTGGTCTAAATTCCTACCCCCAAAGAGTTGTGAGAATTAAAGGAAATAACATATTTATTAAATGGTAGGTATTATTTTAAACAACAATGACAAAATACCACTATACCTGTGCTCATGACTGCTCTACTTTTAATCCTATTCCCCCAACATGTTCTAATGTGACTTAGATTTAGCTACAGCAGAGTCTATCCAACTGTGTTCTTTGTATGAGCATGATTTGATGCATATTTATTATGGCATGTGTTAAAATCCTAAGGATCAGACAGAACTTTTTCACATTCTTGACCCAAATATACATAGTAGCTGTGTGACCCTAATAAAAAAGTTTAATCTTTCCAATACTTATTTCAAAAATATATAAAGTGGAGACGTTAGAAGATATGATGTCTAAAGTCTTTAGAATAGTACTGGGGAAGCAACTAGTATAAATAAAGTATAGTTCTCCTCCTCTTCCTCCTCCTTCTCACATATGCTAAGTTACCTTTATTCAAATTTCTTCAGGGGCTCCCCAGGTGGCACTAACGGTAAAGAACCTGCCAACCATTGTAGGAAACATAAATGTGATTCAATCCCTGGGTAAGAAATGTCCCCTGGAAGAAGGCATGGCAACACGCTCCAGTATTCATGCCTAGAGAATCCCACGGACAGAGGAGCCTGGTGGGCTATGGTTCATAAAGTGGCCAAGAGTTGGTCACTACTGAACCAACTTAGCATGTATAAATGCATGCTTCTTGGGATAATTCAAATCAGTTAAATTATTTTGACCAGCTCAACAACCAACAACCTGATGGGTAACTTATTTAACCATAGTAAATTGTAGAGATAGTGAAAGTGGCTGAAAAATGCAAACTAGCCATTGTTATGGTCTGGAGTGACTGCTAAATGGGGAAACTGTGTTAGTTTTAAAAGTAATATCTAGAGAAAATTTTCTGCAGGGTTTACCTTGTATCTCTGTCTCTCTCTCTCTCTCATGCACACACACACATACTCCAGGCTTTAACTTAGCCCTTCCTTCAGAAGTACTCAACTTTGCCTTTCATTTCTTTTCATATAAATGTAGAAATAAATTTCTCCAATTTACTGAAAAGTATCTCCCAAAGGGGCCAAGGGAGGCAGGAAATTAAACTGTGGCTCTGAAATCATTTCAGCACTCCAGCTTTCCCCCACAAATGTAAATTTAGGGAATTCCACTTGTCAAAGTCCTCTTTGAAGCTTTGAATAATTGGATCCCAATTATTCTTAACCACATTATTCAGGCCTATGTTCAACTTAATATCTAAATAGATTACTTTTTTTTTTTTTGCCACCTACTAAAATTCCCCAAAGTGAATCTTGCCGCGTTGTACTGTTCGGTTAAGAGTGAAATTTCTGACTAAAAATGTTTTTACTCATATTCTGAGATGGCTGCAAAATCCTTCGTGATAACTAAAGCTATGAGAATTGGCATTGCATTGAATGGGTATCAACTTGCAGTAACAACGTGCTCAGGAAGAAAGAATCACTGTACTTTGTACTGATCACTTTAATACCCAAGACATCTTCCTTCTTACTAATAGCTGCTCCTAATGGCTAGAAAGTCAAAACAGATAGCAAAGAATATAAAGGGAAGTCATAGTGTCTGAAAAGCATCCCTTTGAACAGGTTGAATACAGTATAAATTACATGTTCTTACTCTACTTTCAAAAGGAATTAGTGTTTAAAATCGTGCCATGCACATATTCTTGTTATATAATTTTCTTTTGATTTTCAGTTTCATACAAAGCACTTTTATCAACTGACTACACTATATTTTTGTGCGTAGTGAATATCAATGCTGTCTTTCAGTTTTGCAAGAGAAAATAAGAGAGTAGCATGGAAACTTTTCTTCAGTTGATTTTAAAAATAGACGTATCTTCATGGAGCACAGAGAATCAGGAAGATGTTAGTGTTATCTTTATAGCAGACACATATCACGACTGAAAATGATTTACTAAGCACCTGGGTGTTGTAATAGATGTCTCCTCTCTTCCAGGTATTTAAAATCTAAATCTGCTATCATTATTTCGGATAAATGTTCGCGGAATGGAGGTGGCGCGGAGTGGTGGGGGGTGAAAATTGTTAAGTGTCTGTTATGAGGCACTCCCTGATGCTATGCATTGGTTAGACCCAATCTCACTTAATCCTCACAGAAACCAAACTCTTTAGGATCTCTAAGGTGCTCAAGTTTTCACTTGTTGTAGGTGGGAGAGTTGTTATCCACGCTCAGTTCTCTCCAATATCACAGCCTATTATTATATTATTATTATTATATCTTATTATAATATAATAAATATATTCTATATAATATAACATATAATATATTATTATATATTATTATTATACCCATGGACATTATAGTGGGGAACTTTTTTGTCAGTCTCTGGATACATTTTGATATCATGACTGCTGGAGGGCAATGAGTGGGTAAAGGACGGAGGTACCACTAATCATTCAGCAAAGCAAAGGATCACCTCTCTTAGCCCCCTATGCCAAGGATTATCTTGTCCAAAAGGTCCTTCACTTTGAGAACATCTGTATTACACCAGGCTACAGATAGGGACATTGATAAAATGCAATAAAATGTCATACCAAGCATGAGTGGAGAGCTATGTTTACATGTTGTGATTACTTGATACAAAGTTACTATATGGATTTATTGACCCTAATTTAATATCACAACCAATAGTGACAGAACGTGACTAAGAAGTTTATTGGGTGATAGAAACAAATCATCCTAGAATAAAGTTTTGTTTTTCCATTTCTTACCTCCTAGGACATCCACAAAACAAATTCGCTTTTGTTAAGGAAGAATTGCCTTTTAGAAATTTACCTAACTTTTGCATTTTTTCCCCAATTTTAAATCCTACAATTTTCAAAACAGGGTGAGTAAGCAATATTTTTGGGGCTCCAAAATCACTGCAGATGGTGACTGCAGCCATGAAATTAAAAGACGCTTACTCCTTGGAAGAAAAGTTATGACCAACCTAGACAGCATATTCAAAAGCAGAGACATTATTTTGCCGACTAAGGTCCATCTAGTCAAGGCTATGGTTTTTCCTGTGGTCATGTATGGATGTGAGAGTTGGACTGTGAAGAAGGCTGAGNGCTGAGCGCCGAAGAATTGATGCCTTTGAGCTGTGGTGTTGGAGAAGACTCTTGAGAGTCCCTTGGACTGCGAGGAGATCCAACCAGTCCATTCTGACGGAGATCAGCCCTGGGATTTCTTTGGAAGGAATGATGCTAAAACTGAAACTCCAGTACTTCGGCCACCTCATGCAAAGAGTTGACTCATTGGAAAAGACTCTGATGCTGGGAGGGATTGGGGGCAGGAGGAGAAGGGGACGACAGAGGATGAGATGGCTGGATGGCATCATGGACATGATGGACGTGAGTCTGAGTGAACTCCGGGAGTTGGTGATGGACAGGGAGGCCTGGCGAGCTGTGATTCATGGGGTTACAAAGGGTCGGACACGACTGAGCAACTGAACTGAACTGAACTGAACTGAACTGAAGCAATATTGAGCCAATGGATTCAAAGTTAAGAGTCTTTACACTCATAATGTATTTTAAATATCATATCAAGTTTATTTTAACCATAATTGTATATGTTACAGTATATAATTATACTGTTTGCTATTTTTATGAATAGAGAAACAAAAATGGGTAATAAGAATTTCTAATCCATTGAGTGGCCACCAGCTCCAGGCAGTGTTCTCCAAGAGTTTACTTAATGCTCTGTCATTTCTCTTTGCCTCTCTGGAAATAAGAACAGGCAGACTCCTCCCTACTCCCTCCCCTCACCCTTCCTTCCTTCCTTTCTTTCTCTCTTCCTCCTTTCTTTTTTCCCTTCTTTATTTTTTTCTTTCTTCAGTACAAAATTGACAATGAGAAAAAAGTAGGGGTTAGTTGCAGTCATCAGAGAAGGCAATGGCAACCCACTCCAGTACTCTTGCCTGGAAAACCCCATGAACAGAGGAGCCTGGTGGGCTGCAGTCCATGGGGTCGTGAAGAGTCAGACATGACTGAGCAACTTCACTTTCACTTTTCACTTTCATGCATTGGAGAAGGAAATGGCACCCCACTCCAGTGTTCTTGCCTGGAGAATCCCAGGGATGGGGGAGCCTGGTGGGTTGCTGTCTATGAGGTCGCACAGAGTCGGACACGACTGAAGCGACTTAGCAGCAGCAGCAGCAGTTGCAGTCATGAGATTTAGGAATGGTTCGTTAGAAACAATTCCCAGTGTCAACTCCAGCCCACACGTGAACTCTGCATGTCTCTTAATCCAGGTCTGACTAGATGGGCCATTCATTCTGCAAGGGGTCTTCACAGCCTCTGCTGCTGTCACTTGTTTTGCAGGAGCCACTTAGATGGCGAGTTAGTGTTGCTCATCTCTGCAGGACTGCTGAACAGGTGAGAGGTGGGTGAACACTGAGCAGAGCCTGTATGGTTTCCCAGATGCTGCAGAGGTACCACTTAAGGCAAATCTTTTTTCTTATGCACCTCTGTGCCTCCCGCCCTGTTCCTTCCCAGGTGTGACTTGAATTTTAAATTCTGGATCATAACATCAGATGGCTGCATGTTATATTTCAATATGTAATCCAATCATGAGCACTAAAGTACAACATTCTTCCCCAAATGGTCACTAACGTCAGAGATTGGCAGTTTAAAGAACATGCTACATATATTTTTAATACTGACTTTAAAATATGTTCTTAGTAGTGTTTGAATCTGCGCCTGCAAAATTGTGGTAGTTGTCTCCATTTTTCTGCAGTTTTTTTTTTCATATTTTTTGGGGTATAGGATAGATTAACTATGTCTTAGAAGGTAAATCATTTATAATGCCATTACTATTGTGTCTGTACACTATGCAAGGAAAAACACAGCACAAATTTTCCAGGCTGCTGAGAAACCTCAAAATTTAGATCTTGGAACTAAAAAGCTATTAGAAAATATAACATAAAAATAATAAGCATAAAATTATATACAAGTTTCAAATCAGTTTTGAGTTAGATTTCCCAAATGCATTATTTAAACTGTCCTTTTGAATGGACACAGACACATATTCCTCTTCCATGCAGGTAGAATTCATTAATAGGCTAAGCTCCTTCTTAATGGTTAGCTGTAAAAATTATAAATTCTAATTTCTTAAGATGTAATCATTCAGGAAAAGGCACATTAAAGCTCAAATATATAAGAGGCTTTCACTACACTGAGGATATTGCTATATAACTGTAAATTACTTCAGCATCCACTTTCTTGAAATATATCTCAAGATTTGGGCCATCTAAATTACACTGAAGGTAGCTATTTCCAACTTTTCACATTAAACACTGTCCCTGTAAGAAATATGGACCTGCTTGTATGATAAAGGATGAGTAAATTTTCTCCAGAAGGAGCTTGCTATCAGTGTGCCAATTTAAATTTTAAAAAGTGTTTTAATACAACAATTTCCAAAGTGCAAAAATTTTTCAAGAAAAATGACTTTAAATCTATTCTAGATTTCCTACTGAACCGAACTATTATGTATGTGAGTATATATATATACATATATGCCATGTTTAGGACAGAACCATTCTCATTGAGTTAAGGATATGTGGTGCTTCTAAGAATGCAGCAACAAAATTATAAATCATGTGTAAAATGAAACAACCCTGCTGAATTCATAGACAAAATAGTGGGCAAGACTATAGGATTGTTACAAGGCTAAGGTTTTTCTACTCAGCACATTTGGAAAGGGAAAAAAAAATAGCAAAAGGAAAAAGAAACAGAAGACATATTTCTGACCAAGATGAGTAACAGAGACCAGAGTTATCCTACCCAGAAACAACCAAAAAAAGGACAAAATATATAAAATACTAGTTTGTGAGACACTGCACATCAGACAACAAAAACAGTACCGTGGAGAGATGGTAAACAAAGTGAACTGAACAGGAAAGGAATCTAGAGATTTACAGAGGGTCTCCCTTTAGCATTAAGCTGAGTATGGATCACTACTAAGGAAACTACTGGTAGCAAGAGAAAGAACTTGGAAGGATTGGAAGTAACAGTGCCCAGAGCTCAAACAGTACTGGAAATAGTGCCTAAGTCTGCTAGAAAGCTGGAAAATCTCAAGATTCATAAGGTATTGGGTAGTGTACTCAGAAAGGTCTTGCCTCACGTGTAAGGAATTATTAGCCCTAGACTAAATGATGCTGAAGCTGAAAGTCCAGTACTTTGGCCACCTCATGTGAAGAGTTGATTCATTGGAAAAGACTCTGATGCTGGGAGGGATTGGGGGCAGGAGGAGAAGGGGACGACAGAGGATGAAATGGCTAGATGGCATCACTGCCTTGATGGACATGAATCTGAGTGAACTCTGGGAATTCATGATGGACAGGGAGGCCTGGCGTGCTGCGATTCACGGGGTCGCAGACAGTCGGACATGACTGAGCGGCTGAACTGAACTGAACTGAACTGATGCACCCTCTGGCCTTACCTACTGAATCTTAAAACCAAGACCTGAGAGTATTAACATGTCTCTAAGTACCTAACTGGATCCCAAAACAAAAACCAGAAATATTTATAAGATTTCAGAAATACCTGCTTTTAAAAAGGTAATATACACAATGTCTGGCATCCAATAGACAATTACAAGACACGCAAAGAAATGGGAACGTATGAACTGTAATGAGTGGATAAATCAACCAATTCAGATTGACTCAGAACTGACAGAAATGTTGAAATTAGCAGATAAGGACAGTTAAAGCAGTTTTTATAACTGTGTTCCATATATTTAAAAAGTTAAGTAGATCCAGTGGGAGTATAAAAAATAACAAAATCAAGCTTCTGGAGATGAAAACTACAATGTGTAAAGACAAAAATATATTGGATAGGATTAACATCTGATTATACAATAAAGAAGAAAAAATAGTGAACTTTAGGAACATTTAAAAATTAAAGCATACAGAGAAAGAGTTTTAAAAAGTGAGCCAAGTATCAGTGACTGTTTAGGCAATTTCTGGCAGCCATATACAATACATATACATATACAATACAGGGTTGCCTTAACATTGAAAATCAATGAAAAAAAGGAAAAACAAAGTTTATGTATTTAAAAATGAGTTTGTAAAAACCTCTCAGCAAAGCAGGAATAGAAGTGAATTTTTCAGGCTACATGTACATCCTGCTTAATACTGAAGACTAAATGTTCTCTTCCAATTATCACAAACATGATCATGATATCTGCTCTGATCTCTTCTATTCAGTGGTTTACTGGATGCTCTAGATGGTTCAAAAAGTGAATGAAAAGAAATAAAAGGCATATAGATTAGAAAGCAACAAACGGTCTTTATTCTCAGAAGATATGATTGATTATGCAGAAAACCCAATAGGATTTGCCAAAAAACAAACAAACAAATCTACTAGAATCAATAAGTGAACTAGAAAATCCAATAGGATTTACCAAAAACAAATAAACTAAAAAACCTACTAAAATCAATAAGTGAACTCAGTAAAGTGAAAGGATAAAATATGAATATACAAAACCAATTGTGTTTCGATATACTAGAAGCAAACTATTGGAAATTTATATTTTCAATTTACAATAGTATCAAAAATTATAAAATAATTAAGGATTAGTCTAATAAAAGACGTGCACAGAAAAGCATGACTGAGTGCTGAGAAAATTCAAAGAGGGTGTAGATAAATGGGGAGATAATTGGATCCTGGATTGGAAGGCTCAGTATTAAGATGTCAATCTACTCCAAACTAATCAAAAAATTCAATGCAATCCCAATCAAAATCCCAACATAATTTTCAGCAGACATTGCAAACAAATTCATATGAAAATGCAAGGGCCCTAGAATAACTATAACAATTTTGTAGATGAATCAAGTTGGAAGATTAACACAACCTACTTGCAAGACCTCGTATAGAGTTTCAGTAGTTAAGACAGCTTGATTTTGGTATAGACAAATCAGTGACATAGAATAGAATAGGTCTAGAAATAGACCCATACCCATATGGACCACTGATTTCCAACAACAGTACAAAAAAAAAATTCAATGGATAAAGGATAGTCTTTTCTACCACTAGTGTGGAATAATGGCTATTTATATGCAAAAAAATCCACATCTTGCATTATATGCAAAACTAATTCAAAATGGATCATTGACCTAACAGTAAAGCCTAAAACTATAAAACTTCTAGAAGAAAACATAGGAGAAAATCATTGTGACCCTGTGCTAATTCAAGTTTATTTTTTTTTAGATTTAACACATAAAGCATGATTGATAAAAAATTTTTAAAAACTGATAGATTGAGCTTCATCAAAATTAAAAATTCATGTTCTTTGAAAGATATTGTTAATAAGATAAAAAGATAAACCACAAACTGGAAGAAAATGTTTGCAAATTGCATATTTGATAAAGAACTAGTATCCAGAGTATGTAAATAGACTTTGAAACTCAATAATAAGGAAAAGAATAGCCCAATAAATATTTTCCCTGATAGCTCAGTTGGTAAAGAATCTACCTGCAATGCAGGAGACCCCAGTTCAATTCCTGGATTGGGAAGATCCCCTGGAAGAGGGAAAGGCTACTCACTCCAGTATTTGGGGGCTTCCCTCATAGCTCAGTTGGTAAAGAATCCACCTGCAATGCAGGAGATCCCGGTTCAATTCCTGGATGGGAAAGATCCCCTGGAGAAGGGAAAGGCTACCCACTCCAGTATTCTGGCCTGGAGTCCTGAACAGTCCATGGGGTTGCAGAGTCAGACTGAGTGACTTTTGTTTTCAATAAAAATATGGGGAAATGGTTAGAACAGCTATTTTACCAAAGAACATATATAGATGTCAAATAAATACATGAAAGGAGGCTCTATATCATTCAGTTCAGTTCAGTTGCTCAGTTGTGTCCGACTGTTTGCGAACCCATGAATTGCAGCACGCCAGGCCTCCCTGTCCATCACCAATTCCCGGAGTTCACTCAGATTCACATCCATCAAGTCAGTGATGCCATCCAGCCATCTCATCCTCTGTCGTCCTCTTTTCCTCCTGCCCCTAATCCCTCCCAGCATCAAAGTCTTTTCCAATGAGTCAACTCTTTGCATGAGGTGGCCAAAGTACTGGAGTTTCAGCTTTAGCATCATTCCTTCCAAAGAAATCCCAGGGCTCTATATCATTAGTAATTAGCAAATTGAAAATTAAAACCACAATTAAATATCATTACAAACCTATTGAAATCACTAGATACAGAAAACTGGAACTCTTACACATCACTGGTGGGAGTGTAAGACAGCACAACCATTTTAGAAATTATATTGGCAGTTTCTTAAAAAGGTAAATGTACACCAATAATCTGATTCAACCATTCCATTATTATGCATTCACACAAGAGAAATGAAAGCATATGTCCATGCAAGACATGTATACAAACGTTCATAGCAGCTTCGTTCGTAACAGCTAAAACCTGGAAACAATTCAAATACCCATCATCACATAGGTATATAAATACACTGTGATATATCCATATGGTAGAATATTACTCAGCAAAAAAAGGCATGAATACATTATAACATAGATAGATCTCAAAATAATTGCTAAGTGAAAGAAGACAGATCACAGAGGAGTACCTATTATATGATTCCACCTATGTAAAATTCTGGAAAATGCAAACTAATTGACAGTGACAGATCATTGGTTGCCTGGGGACTAGGGCACTGTGCAGTGATGCTGAGCAGGTGGCAAGATGGTAGAACCCCAGCTGCCCTGAGGTGGACAACAGCTTTTACTTTCAACGAGTGAGCACATCATGGTAGGAAAGATGCTCCTCGCTCAGGATGAGACAGTTTAGGTGGACCTGAGACTGCTGAAGAAGGCCATTTATTTATAATACGGGGAGTGGAAAATTAGGCCATTGTATTTCTACACAGGGGAAGAATTCATAAAAAGTCACACAGAATTATTCTTATATAACTGACAATGACATCGTTGTAAGGTGGAAACAGAGCTTTATTTGTCTTACTTAAAATGATATATGGAGCACTTGTCTGTTTATTCCACTGCAAACAGCTTCTGCAAAAACAGCCATGAATCCCTGGGGGTTTCTACTGATAGTTATAAGTTACTTGAGCAAAATCTCTGAAGCAAGTTGCTGCCTTGCAGGTATCCATTATTCTAAATTCAAAGACCTTTTTCTTGTTGTTTGTTTGTTTGTATTGAGTGTCTATTTTTCCCCAAAATTATGTTACATGCAATATTACTTTAAAAAATATGAAACGTGTCAGAACATAGCTACTTTTCAAATAGGTAAGTATATGTATATACCTAAATCAAAACATGCACAGCCAAAGGGGAAACGCTCAATAAATAGGCTTCATAATAAAATCTGGCTCAGGTTAAAGTGAAGTTAGTTTGATGGATTCAGCTGGGGCTCTAGTAAATAACAGCGTCTGTAATTAAGCTACCTGAGTTTAGCCTGCCTGGGAGTTTCCAGGCAGCTCCAAGGTGCAAGAGTGACAACCAGGAGGCAGACTTCAGAAATGAGTAGCCGGCCTGCCCACTTGGAGCCAGCTGGTGCCTCCTCAGTGCTCAGCCCATTTCACCGAAAGCTGACCCAGGCAAGGCTGCTGTTCTCCACATACAGACTCAAACATCCATGGAATTGACCGGCAAAGTTCATGTTTGGGAATGGGAAAGTAAGATCAAACAAATGCTGAAGTCACATGCCTGTCTTTTGTCACAAAACCTGGAACCTGTCATTTCTGTTCCCATATATATATCTCTAAACTACATCTATGTGTATACGTGTGTATAAACAATCACAGGTACACACTCATGCACACATATGCTCTGCAAAGGAAACGCTCTAGCAGAAAGAGGACCAGTGGCTTTGAAGCACGCAATTCTGTGTTCAAATTTTAGCTTAATCACCTTTTAGCTGGTGACTTACTGTTTAAGAGAAAGCAATTTTTGAGCAATTACAATGTGCTAGACACATTAGGCAGTGGGGAGACAGTTACCACCACAGGAGCTCCTCCATTTGAGAATGTTGTTGTTCAGTCAATAAGTCGTGTCTGACTCTTTGTGACCCCATGGACTGCAGCACACCAGGCTTCCCTGTCCTTCACCATCTCCCAGAGCTTGCTCAAATTCATGTCCATTGAGTCAGTGATGCCATCCATCCATCTCATCCTCTGTCACCCCCTTCTCCTCCTGCCTTCCTCAATCTTTCCCAGCATCAGGGTCTTTACCAAAGAGCCAGCTCTTCGCATCAGGTGGCCAGAGTATTGGAGTTTCAGCTTCAGTATCAGTCCTTCCAATGAATATTCAAGGATAAGATGGAAAAGCACAAAAAATTGAGGTGTAAGAGCATAAAAATAATTTTAATAAAACATGCGTGATACTAACCTTGAAATTAGTGTTATGTGATCATAGAGGGTTAGGAATTTCATATTTAATTTCCTGAAGTATGAAACAGATCTAAATTTTATAGGATGAAAAATTTAGCTTTTTTGAGCCTTACTTTCCTTAACTATGAAATGGAGTTTATAATATGTATGTCTCTAGTACTGGTATAAGAAGTAAGCAAAGCATGATATAAAGTTCCTAGTAAGAAATGTTATTTCCTGCCCCAGTGGCCCTTTTTCCCTTCTCCTAGCTCTCAAAATTCAAAGAATGACTAAAAACAATTTTTGCCAAGGATGTAAAATCACGAACCAGTACCACACATAGAGGGACTTCCCTGTAGCTCAGACGATAAAGAATCTGCCTGCAATGCAGGAGACCCAGGTATAATCCTTGGGTTGGGAAGATCCCCCAGAGAGTGGAATGGCAACCCTCTCCAGTATTCTTGCCCTGAGAATCTCATGGACAGAGGAGCCTGGCAGGCTACAGTCCATGGGGCTGCAAAGAGTCAGACACGACCGAGAGACTAAGACTAAGACAGCCACACGCAGAAGGATGGAAAGGAGTCTCACTGATTGGAATAAGAATTCTCCATTTCTATTCATTGTGAAAAATTAATTCAGAACACTGAAAGAGAAAAACAAAGTTCTTTTCATTCCAAGTGACATTTAGTTTTCCTCCTCCATGTCTTCATCATGCCTATAAAAAAGGAATCCCATATCCACCATTTTGTGAGATAATTCTATATCCTCATTGTTTGCGCATGTATGTCACAGCCCACACAATCTCTGGTAGAGCAATGAGAAGACTTGCTCAGATACCCCTTCAAGGAAGGACTCATTTCTTGGCTTCAAGGGGTGTGACTGGCTGACGGTTTCCTGCTACAGGCTCTTTCAGAGGAAGCCCAAAGTTTTAAGTATGGGTCACAATCTTCTCAGGGTGAAGATAGGTCATGAATTCCAGAAAAAAAAAAAAAACATCTATTCCTGCTTCATTGACTACATTAAAGCCTTTGACTGTCTGGATCACAACAAGCTGTGAAAATTTCTTAAGGGCATAGGAATACCAGACCATCTTGTCTCCTGAGAAACCTGTATGCGGATTGAGAAGCAACAGTTAGAACCAGATAGGGAACAACTGACTTGTTCAAAACTGGGAAAGGAGTATGAAAAAGGTGTATATGGTTACCCTGCTTATTTAATTTCTATTCAGAAATGCCAGGCTGGATGAATCCCAAGCTGGAATCAAGATTGTCGGGAGAAATATCAACAACCTCAGATATGCAGTTGATATCACTCTAACGGCAGAAAGTGAAGAGGAACTAAAGAGCCTCTTGATGAAAATGAAAGAGGAAAGTGAAAAAGCTGGCTTAAAACTCAACATTCAAAAAATTAAGATCATGGTAGCCAGCCCCATTACTTCATAGCAAATAGAAGGGGAAAAGTAGAGAGTGACAGGCTTTATTTTCTTGGGCTCCAAAGAAATGTGGACGATGACTGCAGCCATGAAATTAAAAGGCTCTTGCTCCCCAGAAAGAAAGCTATGACAAACCTAGACAGCATATTAAAAAGCAGAAACATCACTTTGCTGACAAAGGTCCATATAGTCAAAGCTATTGTTTTTCCAGTAGTCATGTGTGGATGTGAGAGTTGGACCATAAAGAAGGCTGAGCACCGAAGAATTGCTTTCAAATTGTGGTTCTGGAGAAGACTCTTGAGAGTCCTTTGGTCTACAAGGAGATCAAGTCAGTCAATTCTAAAGGAAATCAACCCTGAATATTCACTGGAAGGACTGAGGCTGAAGCTGAAACTCCAATACTTTGGCTATGTGATACAAAGAGCTGACTCATTGGGAAAGACCCTGATGCTGAGAAAGATTGAAGGTAAAAGGAGAAGGGTACAGCAGAGGATGAGATGGTTGGGTGGTATCACTGACTCAATGGACATGAATTTGAGCAAGTGAAGGACAGGGAAGCCTGGTATGCTGCAGTCCATGGGGTTGCAAAGAGTCAGACATGAGTTATGACTGAACAACAAATTTTTTTCACATCTAGGCTCACAATACTGAATTGTCCACTCATGTCCTCACTGACCTTGCAGCCATGTCCTCTTGTTATCCAGACCCTTAGAATGTATCTAAAACTCCAGTTTTAACCCAATTTGCCAGGGTAGACCATTCCGGGTCCAATTCTTCCTACAGCTATAGAAATTTTGGTCCTGACATTAACTTGTCTTCTGACCTGGGGAAGAAAGGAACAATTTTCTTGGCTTTCTTTTCTACTCCATTACCCCTACCCCTATATAAATCTCCCTGTAGATTTAGTGAGAAATTTTTTTCAAAAGCCTTATGTGACATTTCTAAGCACTGAGTGATTTGTGTTAATTTAAATTCCTGTTTCAAAAACTGATCGTTTATTAATCATTAACTGAGCACTTATTATTATAAGCTGGCACTTAATCTCTTCCAAGCAAGTAGACCCAGATGGAGTACATCTGTACAGCTTCGTTTGTTTGCTGACTTGCTTGTTTTACTTCTCTCTGAATTCCTTCATTGACATTTTTGTTTAGGTATTCTACTCTTATCTGGTATTATATTATAGGCTGATGATTAAGGGAGTACTATGCTTTACCAAAAATAGTCTTGCAATATTATTTAAATTGACATCACAAAGGACATTTGCAGACCAACAATCTGACTTATTTTGTTGTTCCTCTTACCCCGTTATTCCTGCTCCCTCTCTCACATTTATATTTATCCCTCTCTTCCTCTTCTTTTGGAAAACTTAAATTTAGACAAAGGGAGAGACTCCTTTTGACTACCACTGTGGTTTTAACTTATTTTTCTTTCCTTTAATGACATGGGTGAAGCTGGAGTTAAGTTAGGGGCAAAATAATTTTTTCAGTTTGAGAGCAACCTTCTAAATATATCCTGAGTGCTTACACCATCTGTAGCCATCCAGCTGTCCATCCACACTTACCTGCCTTTCCTGTTAGACTGTCTAGGGTCACTATCACAGAATACACCTGCCCAAGAAGATGAAGTTGCAGATAATTTAGTTTCAGAAATGTCCCCAAAATTATTTTTTCTAAACAACAGACTAAGGGCCTATCAAGTAACCCTTCTTAGAGTAAGTATCCCATTCTTAGAGATCCTCAAGGAAGTATTCACACAGTATTTTTTAAAAACTCTTGCCTTGATGTATCCACCAGTCCTAAATTATTATGTCACCAAGCCTGCTCAACTCTAATCAGGTCATGCTCCTCAGGCAGCATCACTTCTCTAAGTGCTTTCTTTTTATCCCAGAAACTTCATAAATATCTCACTTTTACGCTTTTGCTGAGGTATGCTACTGAGATTCAGTTTTGCTTTGAGTGGTGCTGGTTTAATCTCTAAGTCTGTCTGACTCTTGCGACCCAATGGATTGTAGCCTGCCAGGCTCCTCTGTCCATGGGATTTCCCAAGCAAGAATACTAGAGTTGCCATTCCCTTCTCCAGGGGATCTTTCCAACTCAGGGATCAAATTCGGGTCTCTAGCATTGCAGGCAGACTCTTTACTATCTGAGCCACCAGAAGTTTTTCTCTATCATAGTTCATTTTGCTACCTTTTGTTTGTTTGTTTTTAGGGAATCAGCAGTCAAAAAAAAAAATATTTAGTGGATATCTAGCACTGACCTACCTTTTATGGAAAGCCATGATAAATTGTACCACCGAGGTGATTTTAGTCTAGCCAGTGAGAGGGATAAATAAAAAATTATCATATTTAGTAGAATAAGGTAATTGCTATAATAAATACATAAGCAGACAATCGTAATGGGACACAGAGAAGATCTGCTAAAGTTCTGTAGAGCAGGTGATAATGGAATTAGGGTGCTGTAAAAGTGAGCTTGAAATGAGATGGCAACTTCCATCCTGCAGTTGCTGTCTCCTAATTCTCAGATGGACAGCTCCTGGAGTTTCCTAGAGCCACTTTAGTGAGAAAGAACATAATCCCACAAATTCTTTAGCAGTAACTGTGCCTAGAAAATGTGGTGAATACTGAGGCTCCATCAGTGAAGAAAATATTATATAGAGACTTTCCTTTTTCAAACAATATTACAAGGAGGCAGACTCCTTCTGTCTACCAGAGTCCTTCCCCTCTCTCTACTGCCTGTGGACCCCTTCCTGGCCATCTGGTGGAATCTAAGTTATGAGACAGGGCACCAGGTCCCATAATCAGTCACCCATGCTTCCTCCAACCTTCTCAAACACTGCATAAACACACCAGAGCACTTGTTTAAACAGAGCTTATTGAAACCAAACTCTCATGGTTCTCTTATTATATCTTTTCATGGGGTTTAGTTGATGAGGGGGATGGGGGAACTAGAGGTGTACTCAATACATTTTAGCCAATATGAAGTAGATAAACTGAGGTTTTTTTCTTGGTAATCGTATCAATTTTCTCCTAGGGAATTATAGATTTTGTTTGTGCACCTGACAAATCCTGTTGAAGGTGCAATGTAGCCTGTCATTAGTTTTCCAAAGAGGATCCCAATGTTAGAAGAATTTGAGGGATATTTCATATGCCTACATAGGAATGGGAGCCTTTAGAAATAAAGATGCTAGCTACACACTACAGAGAAGGCAATGGCAACCCACTCCAGTACTCTTGCCTGGCAAATCCCATGGACGGAGGAGCCTGGTAGGCTGCAGGGCATGGGGTCGCTGAGTCGGGCATGGCTGAGCGGCTTCACTTTCATGCATTGGAGAAGGAAATGGCAACCCACTCCAGTGTTCTTGCCTGGAGAATCCCAGGGACAGAGGAGCCTAGTGGGCTGCCATCTATGGGGTCGCACAGAGTCGGACACAACTGAAGTGACTTAGCAGCAGCAGCAGCTACACACTGATTATACTTTCAAAACCTAAAGGGGTAAAAGCTATAAGTGTGTTCACAGTAATTGTATTTTTACAATGACCACAAGAAAAATATCAACCTGATTTCCACTGACTTCATAAAGTTCCAGCATCTTGCAGTGATTCAGCCTAACTCTGCTGAGAAGAATTCCAAGTGTGTGGAGAAACAGCAGGTGCTGGCTGCAAAGATCTCATTCTGTCTTTTGTCCAGACAACAAGGTCCAGATTTCCATAAAGTGACCAAAAGTTGATCAGGGCCACAGTAATCCTATCAGGGCAACATCCGTGACACTTTCCATCTCATCAGCACTGTTTGTCTCGTGGTGTATTAGCATCCATTTTCACTAATATGATACAAAAATGTAATGATGTATAAGTGTTTTTTAATGTCATGTAAGTGAAAACAGGTGGGCAGTTTACCATGGGCTCATTCAGATTGGAGCTGACTGGCATTTCACAAAGAATGCTGAGATTTCTGGNGGGACAAAGGGGTCGGGGGAACTTTTTTTTACTTAGGTCAAATTTCAGCAATCTTGGTTTTTTAAATCACTTAGTCAAGTCCGTGCGAGACATCACACCACAGGCCTGCAAACTCAAAGCAAAAATCAGGAGAGTGATTTACTGGGGCTGAAAGCCTCAACAAACAGCAAGCCTGTTTATATAGTTAACCTCCATTCAGAAAGGAAGTAAAGAGGGAGAGAGTGGCCTAAACGAGGTATCTTGGGTATTAACCAAAGTCAGTATTCAGAGGAGAAGCCCTTGATTAGAGGGCTTGCTTGCCCTGCCTGGGTATGTGGCTGCTGAGCTAATGGGCAGTCCTGGAGGCATAAGTCAAGGGTGTTACTTTATAAGAGTCACACCGCACAAGCAGTGTTATTGATTGGTCCCTATTTCTGCCAGGATGTTACAGAAAGGTTTAGGATACTTCCAGGTCTTTCCAGACTCCAATCACTTCCCTGCTTCCCTCATAATTATTCAGATGTCCATAATCTGGATTAATTTCATCTCCTTCAATATTAGCTGAGCTCATAAATCTAGCAAAGCCAGGTGTCTTGGTGCATTTTTCTGGGACAAGTGTTATTCAGATTATCCCCCTGCCTATCGACTGATGAAGTAAGATTCCAGGAAGTGAACAGCGAATTTTCTAAGCTAAAGTGAGATTCTCCTTTTAACTCTCAGATACATATAGAGATAGCACCTTTCTCAAACTTTTTATTCACCACATTTTCTGTTTTCCCATTTTAATTTTGAAATGGAAGAAGCATATTCCCTGCCGAGCACATTTCTGTGGCCTTGTTCTGTGTCTCGCTCCGCCTGTCCGGCCTGTGGTTCTACATTCCAGAATACCCTGCGGGAGAGCGAAATTATGTCCAGACGCAGCCATGGGAATGGAATTTCCCATACCTTGAGAGTGACCTCCACTGTGACCTTAAAATTAAAAACTTGTTTGTGAACTCCTGAGAGAGAAAAAAGTATATAACAGTAGCTGCAGTTTAAAAATATAATTGGCAAGCACAGTATAGAAACAACACATGAGTCAATCACGGGCTCTTAAATCCCAACAACTCACGACAGATTTCCTGTGTTTTGCTGCCCATGAATGGACCAACTACCCGTGTAAACATCCAGGAGGGAAAAGAGCTATTCCTTTTTTAATCCCAGTTTGCATTGGTAACTTTTCCCAAGTATTTGTGTTAGGACTGGCATTTCTCACTCATTCAGTCACAGTCTGAGAATTTGTCATCAAGCTTGTTTGTGTTTAAGAACACAGATTAGGGCTCTGGCATTCGAGAAAGTCTTTAATTTTAACTTTCCCATTTGCCAGGGGTGTGACCTCAGCTTCCTGATCTGTAAAAGGAAGATAAATGATAGTACATACCTGAGAAACACAGTCGTTATGAGGATAAAAGGATATGTTATATACTGGTATCCATATTTCACTAATAGTATCCTGTGACATGAATTTTTCTTCTTATGAAAATAACTGATGACTATTTCTCATAAGCAAGAGAGTTTTTGAAATGGCTGTATCCATATCTGCCCAATGAGAAAATGACTAACACAATCATATATTACTAATGTTGTCAACAATAGCTCACATTTCACAGTTTACAAACATATTCACATTATATTGTTTAATCCTTGTAACAACGCTGTAGTTAATGGTTTCTTTGAATGGTTAAGTTGCCTATGTTGTTCAGATGGCATATTACTACCTCTGTTTACATATTGGGAAGGTAAGATCCAAATACTGGAAGTAATTCTTGTTAAATCAGGTATTGTCTATGTAACTAGACTATGAATTTCAGGAAGGTCCTGCCTTAGGAAGCTCTTTGCCATTTCAATATAATAGGTGGACAAAGTGACTGGCCGTGTTGGGGATTCTGAATTATTGGTTCTCTGTCACTAAAAATGTAATCAAAGAGCTGTGTTGGGCAGGGATCCATGGTTAGTCAACATTTTCACATCAACCAAGAAAGCATTATTGTTTAATGCCAATGTTTTTGTTGCTTTGCAATTCTTGCAAGCTGCAGTGATTTAAGAGATGGTTTTCTAGAAGTTGGTCTTCTGTTGGTGATGGTGTTTTTGTTTTGTTTCCTTGTTTTGGCTTCATGACAGGCATGTGAGATCTTATTCCCCGAGCAGGGCTGGAACTTGTGCCCACTGCAGTGGCAGCGCAGGGTCTTAACCACTGGACCACCAGGGAAGTCCCTGTTGATGTTTTCCACTTGTCTATTTTGCCCAAATAAGGAATTGTTGGTGGACTCAGCACTTCAAAGTTTAAAACACTATTGCAAAGCAAATGGGCAGGTTATCTTGGGTTGCACAAGTTATGAAAAAATAAAACTTTGTTTTTGGCAAAGTTGACAGACATAAGAGGTTTCAAAAGGCTGGGAGGTATATTTTTAATGTATATTTTGTGATCCTTAATAACTGTTTTTAACCTGCTGATGTATTTAATAGAATTGAATTTCACTCATACCTTAATTAGTGGAAGACTAGCTGTGTATCCAGAATTCTGCAAGAAATCATGAGGAATATTTTCTTCTTTAAATGACACAATATAGTTTCTGCCACAAGGTGCTAAACATCTAGCAGATGTTAAACGTTTTTTGAACCCTTCAAGAACAATACAAGAACAAAATGTAATTAAATGATGTGAAGAGCTGACCCATTGGAAAAGATACTGATGCCAAAATATTGAGGGCAGGAGGAGAAGGGGGTGGCAGAGAATGAGACGGTTAGATGGTATCACCAACTCAATGGACATGAGTCTGAGCAAACTCCGGGAGCTGGTGAAGGGCAGGGAAGACTGGCAGGCTGGAGCCCATGGGGTCGCAAACAGTAGGACATGGCTTAGCAACTGAACAACAAAGATGTTTTATAACTGTCAGACATTGGAGGAGTCAAGGAGGTGACAGTTGGCTTCAACAGACGGGGAAGAAGGAAGTAATCTTCTCCTAATTGAATGCACTCCATTTGCCCTCACAGTGCAGAAAGGGAACTCCCTTTTGTTATGAGGGATGCCTCAGGAAAATCCCAATGGGGTTTGGGCTATCAAAAAATTAGATATAGAACAAATCTTTCTTCTTACAGAAATAGCCCAGTGATCATTGCTTTTAAATATAATAGCTCAAAGTGGCTGCCTTCCTGAAACATCCCCAGTTTTCTGTGTAAGAGAGAAATACTATCATAAAGATATCTTCTTGAGTCCTGCTTTTTGTTCCTGTATGTTTTTTGCATGATTCTCTTAGGTATTTTGAGAGAAACTCATCACTTGATAGCCCAAATAAAGAAGAATATTGAAATGAGATTTCACCACGGGGGAAGACTGTAACTCAGTTTTACATAAGCTCAGAATCTTGACCTTAAGAAGTTCATTTAAGAGTAATGACACTCTCCCTTTTTTGTTGGAATGGGATTAGTCCACCAAGACTGTAGAAACTCAGCTCTAATGCCAGGTAGTCTCTTGGTGGGTAGTCTTCTCCGGATCATTAAGCAAACAGTGAGCCAAGTCTAAGGACCCGGGAATATTCCCACAGCTGGGCAGAAGGCAAAAAGCAGCAGGGTAACACCCATGTATTGTCTGGAGGTTGTGTCTGATAGTGAACACAGGGTGTATGTCACTGCTTTGGCTTATTTCTTGATTTCCTGAAATTTCCATCTTACTGGGATCAAAGGAATTAAAGGATGTTCTAGCCCTGACATAGGAGGCCTTCCTAATTCACCAGACCCTAAAACATCTGTATCTTTAATCCTATGCAGCCAGCCACAGCTGACCCACCGAGCTGAACACCGACATAGGTGGTCAATACGATGCGTGGTCAAGAACCAATCAGGTTTACTTTCCAAGAACTTCTTTCAGATGAAGGAAGTTGGATACTGAGTCAGGAAACAGAGTAGGAAATAAAAGAACTGGGACTCCTGCTGATGTCCTGTTAGACACTGTCCTGCTTCTTATAAGAATTTAAGGATCTGTCATAAACATTTATCATAAGGACAAACTAAACTGATTTGCCACAAAACCATCTCTGAGTCAGAGCACATGCAAGACTGTCCAGTCTGTGAAGGGAATCAGAGGGGAAGGAGTGACATGGCTGGAGGGGACAGTGCAGAGTTCATTTCAGAGGGAAGAAGCCGGTGTCCATATGAAGATTCCTATGATGGTGAGTTTTTACATTTCTACTACCATTTTTGTTTTCTAATGGTAACACACGTGCATTATAGAATCCAGAAGAGCACAAAAAACAAAAATAACACGTTGGCTCAGCGGATAAGAATCTGCCTCCCAATGCAGGGGATACAGGTTTGATCCCTGGTCCAAGAAGTTCCCACATACCATGAAGCAACTAAGGCAGGGTGCCCCAACTACTGAGCCCACACTCAAGAGCCCAGGACCTGCAACTATGGAAGCTCACGTGCCTAGAAACTGTGCTCCACTCCAAGAGAAGCCACATCAAAGAGAAGCCCTCACACTGCATCGAAGAGCGTGCTTGCCACAACTAGAGAAAGCCCACGCAAAGCAACGAAGACCCAGCATCCCCAAAAATCAGTAAATCATTTTTAAAGAGCTAATAGTAAAATAATAATAGTAATATGTACTCTAAGCATTAAGTACCATTGATAATTTGCTGTCCATATTTATAGTCAGTTACATCACTTTTTTAAAAAGCAGGATTGTGACGTATATACTATTTAAAACTTTTGCCCACCTGATATAACTTGAGCAAATATTAAATCACTATGTAGTATTTCATTATATTTCAGTCACCCTAATGTTGGACACTGAAGCTATTTCCAATTATTTTACACTTGGAAGATATCCTAAAATAAGCATCCTTGTGACGGTATTTATTTTAAGTGTTTGCATACACCTCTGATTATTTATTCCATAGAACAATCTCTGAGAGGAAAATATATTTCCTATCAGATCAAGGCAAGCCTGAAAGCATTTCTAAATATAAAAGCAAGAGAGGAAAACATAATAAAATTTACCAATATGTTTGGGCTCTTAAAAATGGAAAATTAGTCTTCTTTTCTCCATTTTTGCCTACATCTAAGGACATGCCTTACTGCCCAGGTACACATCTTATAAGTGGGTGGAAGCGTTGGCTACTACTATATTAGCAGGAGGGAGCTGGGGGATTTATTTCAGTGAACAAATTCCAAAGGTACCAACAGATATAAACACCAAATATCCAAATATGACTATTTGAACCTAGAAGACCCCTGTCTTGGTCAGATGTCTCCTTTGAGTCTGGGCTGTGTCCTCATGTAACCAATATGTGCAACTCTGACCCACATGCAGCATTACCTTCAAGAGGATAAGAGAGAGAATAAAGAGGTGATTGCCCATGCCTTATGGTTCCCTCAATCTTTTCCTTTTGTTTAGGTTAGAAATTTTAAAGAACAAATGCCATTTAAGCCTATTAAAAAGCTTATTTGTTCTAACATGATGCACAAAACACACTGGTGAATTATCAAGCTGACAGTGCACTTAGTAATGAGTGAGGATTAATGTCTGTGCAGACATGTGATTCATGAGTAAAAACCAATTTAAAAGTAAACTCTCGACATACACAGTCATTTGTAAGCTTTGAAAAGAAGACTGTGCTCAGTTGTGAATTATATTTGCATGGGACTGAGGTAAGAGTTATGGAACCATGAGGCAAGAAGAGATGTTGGGTCAGCTGTTCTGCTCTGCCTGTGGGGCAGGTGGGCCGCCACGGCCAGCCACTCTCACCCTGCCTCTGGCCTCTAGACCAGCCCAACACAACACTCTAAAGGTCAGCAACACTGCTTCCAGATTGTTTGCAGCTAGACCTTCCTTCTTCATTTCCAGCCTGTCTTCTTCCAGTACTATTTTCACCAGATTCAAACTCTCAGGAAGTGTTATGGGTTGGACTGCATCTCATTGGAAAAGACTTTGATGCTGGGAGGGATTGGGGGCAGGAGGAGAAGGGGACGACCGAGGATGAGATGGCTGGATGGCATCACTGACTTGATGGATGTGAATCTGAGTGAACTCTGGGAGTTGGTGATGGACAGGGAGGCCTGGCGTGCTGCTATTCATGGGGTCGCAAAGAGTCGGACACAACTGAGCGACTGAACTGAACTGAACTGAAGGATGTTGAAGTCCTAAGCCCCAGTACCAGGGCAGGTGACCTTGTTTGGAAATACGGTCTTTACAGATTAGCAATTTACAATGAAACCTTTAAAATAGGTCCTAATCCAGTATGAATGTGTTCTTACGAAAAGGGGAAATTTAGACCCAGATACACAGACTGGGAGAAGACCATGTGAACATGAAGGCAAAGATGAGGGTGATGTATCTCTAAGCCAAGGAAAGCCAAAGGTTACCAGCAAACCACTAGAGGCAAGAAGAGGCAGATTCCCCTCTCACAGTCTTAGAAGGAACCAGCTCTGTCAACACCTGATCTCAGACATCCAGCCTCCAGATCTGTATGAGAAATACATTTCTGTTACTGAAGCCATTCATTTCGCTATACCTTGTCATGGAAAGTGAGGTTTAGTTGCTCAGTCATGTTCACCTCTTTGTGATCCCATGGACTATAGCCCACCAGGCTTCCCTGTCCATGGGATGTTCCGGGAAAGACTCCTAGAGTGGGCTGCCACTCCCTTCTCTGGGGAATCTTCCTGTTCCAGGGATTGAACCCAGGTCTCCTGCACTGCAGGCAAATTCTTTATCATCTGAGCCACCAGAGAAGCCCCAGCCAACTAATGCCATAATGCTTCCTGACCCAGAGCCAGACTTTGTCCTTGATACTCAGTCTTTCCATGCGTCCAACCTCCAACCCTTCTGCCCTAGTCCCTCACTGCCAGGAACCCATCCTCAGCCTGGCCTAGCCATTTGCTGCCTGACTTAGTTCCTGCTCTGAGTATGTGTCTATGTAGGAGGGGGGAGATAGGGAGCCTGGGGTCTGGAGAGTGATGGAGAAATTGAAAGGACTGAAAATCAGCTATTGAGCCTCTGCTGCCTCCACATGCTTCAGGAGGGAGAGAGATAAGAGCTGGTTCACTCCCAGAAGCTTCCAGAAGAAGCTGGTCCTACTGCAGCCTCCTCCAGGGCAGCCTGCTGACCAGGAACATAGATTCTGCAATCAGGTGGCATCTTGACTCTACCGTTTACTGGCTGTGTGACTCAGGGCAAATTAGATCTCTGTGCCTCAATTTCTCCATCTGTACTGTAAAGTGGAAACAACAATAGTCCCTACTACTGGGTTATCATGAGGATTTAAAAAGTCAGTACATGTGATGTGATGGCACAATGTTCAGAGTAAGTGGTGTGCAGGTATTTGCTTTTTTAAAAGAATTCTGTAGGATGGTATGGCCCAGTTTTCTTGGGACTGTCTCAGTGTATACTGTGGTTTTGGCATTATTACAGCCCCAGCAACAACAACTTGCCCCCTGCCCCTGCAAACCGTTACTCTTATAAGAGGTACAACCTACTAGGTGTGGAATAAATAAGATACAGGATATAATGTACCACACAGAAAAAGCAACCAATATTTTATAATAACTTCATATGGAGCTTAATTTATAAAAATATCAAATCACTTATGTTGTATACCTACAACTAATATAGTAAGTCAACTACACTTTATAAAAATAAACATTTAAAAATTTAAAAAATATCCTCGGTCACTTTTTTAACCAGGGCCTCCTCTGATTCTGAAATATGAGGTCATTTCCAGGGAGGCCTCAGTTTCATGCTTTGGTATCTGAAGTATCAGATGCCTTCTGAGAGGCAGAAGAAGGGTGTTCCTGAGGCAGCTTGATTTTGAGTATTTCTGCTGACTACCCACCACCATCCCAAGGCTTGATGCTTCCTGTCACCACGTCCTGGGAAACCTACGCTTCCTCCTCCTAGTTAACTGTCACAAGTGCAGAAACCCTGAAGTCAATCAGCAGTAACTGCTTTATCATCAGCTGCAAGGGATTATGAGGGCACAAACTAAATGCAGGTTGGTGATTACATAGACAGAGACATAGTCCAGTTTCATGGAGAGACCTAGCATACCTTACGAGGAGATGCTCACCTACACTCCCTTCTCTTCCCAGAGTAGCCTTCTCTGACTGGCTCCAAAGATATCCTGCATTATCTTTCACTTCCAACCTGCTTTTCCTCAGAGTTGAGCCCTGCTCAATTATGTATGCACTACAGCCTGGTCTCAGCTGAATCTTCTTTCCCCACTTTTCCCTCCCTCCCTTTTAATAAGTGTTTATTGATCTGTCTATTATGTGCCAGGCATAGTTCTAAGTGTTAGAGACATGGTAGTGAATAAGACAGAAAAAGTCTGTGTCTTTGCGGAACTGTATTCTCATGGGGGGAAAGGAACACCAGACAAACAAATATAGATAGATAGATCGATCGATCGATCGATCGATCAGTTCAGTTCCGTTGCTCTGCTGCTGCTGCTAAGTCGCTTCAGTCGTGTCCGACTCTGTGCGACTCCATCAACTGTAGCCCACCAGGCTCCCCATCCCTGGGATCCTCCAGGCAAGAACACTGGAGTGGATTGCCATTTCCTTCTCCAATGCATGAAAGTGAAAAGTGAAAGTGAAGTTGCTCAGTTGTGTCCTACTCCTACCAACCCCATGGACTGCAGCTTACCAGGTTCCTCCATCCAAGGGATTTGCCAGGCAAGAGTACTGGAGTGGGTTGCCACCATGTCCAACTCTTTGCAACTCCATGGACTGCAGAATGCCAGGCTTCCTTGTCCTTCACCATCGCTTGGAGCTTGCTCAAAGTGAGGGGATGACAGCCAACCATCTCATCCTCTGTTGTCCCCTTCTCCTCCTGCCAGCCTTATATGGCATTATAGATTAGGGTTGGTAAAAAATTTTTCTCTAAAGGGACAGACAGTTAATATTTTAGGTATTGTTGGTCTCTGTTGCAAGTATTCAACTCTGCCCTGGTAATGGAATGTCACCACAGACATACCATGGTGTGGTTATGTTCTAATTTAGTTATAAAAGTAGACAGCAGGCCAAATAAGGTGGTCAGTCAAGGCCCCTCTGAGGAGCAGAGCTTTGCACTAGGCCCTAAATGATGGAAAAGAGAAAGTCATGGTTCAGAGTGGTCTAGGCAAAGGTGTCAGCTGGTGTGAAAATCTTAACAGAAGAATGAGCTTGGAATGTTCTAGAATGGGGGGAAAGTCAGAATGACTACAATATAAGCAAAGTCGTGATGGGGGAAACAGAGCCTAGGTAATTGATTGGGACTTTATACTAAGTAAAACTGCAGGCACTGGAGGATTTTAGACAGAATGGCATAATCTGAGCTATGTTTTTCAAAGTTTGCTCCGGTTGCTATGTGAAGAACAAATGGTTTAGGGGATAATAAGTGACCACAGAGACTTGTCAGGGGCCCACTGGTGTAGAGTCCCATGAGGGGCCTAATCTAAAATAGAAAACTGGCTGAACGTTTCCAGGAGCCCCCCTCCGCTCTCCCCACTGTGGCCCTTCCCCATTTCAGCGAGGGCTTTTTGATTGCAAGCAGTGTTGAATGACTTGAGTGAAAAGGGACTTTACTAGAAAGGAGTGGGAATGGGTATCTAAATATCAGCCTGGGAAAGGACAGGAAATTATCTAAGAGCTGTGAAAGGACCCCTTAAATGAGAATCAGCTCCACACAATGAAAAAATAAAATCCCGAATCACTAAGATTCCTTAGAGTCCAGTTGGGTGAGCGTTTGCTGTAAGCCCACCCTTGGAGAGCTGAGAGCATAGCACCTTGACTTCAAGTCTCAGCAAGAGCACACGCGATGAGGGAGATGTGATTACCCCAATAAGGAAGTGGGGTGTCGCTACCACTGGGGAGAACGGACACTGGGTGGCCCAATTATAACCACCACCTTCAAGATCCTTTTTTTCTGGTGTTCGGTTTCTACTGAAGAGAAAACCTCTTTCCTTCCTTTAATTGTTCTCCCACCATTAGGTTTAGTTCCCCTTAGAAAGAAGACATTTATTGGGCTAGAAAAACATGTCCTGTTTATCCATGTCCCCCACCGCACACCACCCAGAGATCAATTTCCATGAAAACGCTGCTTTGATGAGGACAGTTAGAATTGTGTCATCTGGGAGTCAGGTTGCTCCCCTGACCTGCTTTTCCTCACCCACGTGAATCAGGACTTTGAACTGGCCACGTGGTTTTCCTTGCTGTGCCCAAAGATAGCAAGTATATTGAAGCTCTTTGGCTTATGCACTTTCTCTCAACCAAAGCTCTTCTGGATATTCTGAGATGTTTATTGAGTACCACTATATATAAGGCAGGGCTTTCCCTGTTGGTCAAATGGTAAAGAATTTGCCTGCCATGCAGGAGACCCAGGTTTGACCCCTGGGTTGGGAAGATCCCCTAGAGGAGTGAAAGGCAATCCGCTCCAATATTCTTGCCTGGAGAATCCCATGGACCGAGGAGCCTGGAGAGCTATAGACAATACGACTGTAAAGAGTCCTTCAGGACTGAAGTGACTTCGCTCACACGCATAAAGATGTATAAAATATATATTGTTTTTGTTCAGTCACCCAGTTGTGTCCCCCTCTTTGCGACTCCATGGACTGCAGCATGCCAGGCCTCCCTGTCTCTTACCATCTCCCGGCGTTTGCCCAGGTTCATTTGGAACTGAAGAGTGAATTTGATGGTATAGATTTCTAAGTCCAAAACAAAGGAAATATTTGAAACCACTAGTTTTGGTGCAAATCTTGGAGGAAAAAAGGCAATGGCTGCGCCCTCCTCTAGGGGATCTTTCCGGACCCAGAAATCTAACCTGTGTCTTCTACACTGTAGGCAGATTCTTTACTCACTGAGCCATCCGGAAGCCGCCATAATATTATCCTCTTTTATAAATAAGAAAACAGGCTCACAAAACTTACGTGATTTGTCCACAATTATACAGCTATTTTAAAAAGCCATTACAAGGTTTCTCCTATCCCACGATGATATATGAATATGTATGTTTAAACTACACTTACAATGGGATTATAAAGGGGTTGCTAAGTTGCATCCATTAAAAAGTCAAAACATCATGTACTTGTATGTGTGACTCATCCAACTCTTCTTAAAGAGTCATGGGAGGAAAGTGCTGACCACAGATCCTTTCCACCTCTCTGTGTTCACTGTCTATGGATATGGGTAGGGTGGCCTACCCATAATATGCGTGCATAGAAACTATACCCATACCCATACAATCCCCCAAAGAATATGTATTTAGACAGCTGTGCATATTGACTGTGAAGAGGGAAAAGGGAGACAAGTGAATAAACAAGGGAATAACGAAAGAGAGGATCCAGAGGTGAAAGACTGAGACTGGGTCACATGACCAAGGGAATCCAGAATTTCTATGATTCTTCATTGTCTATTATTTTGTCTATCATTTGATGGAGCTATCATTCTGAAGGAGATCAGCCCTGGGATTTCTTTGGAAGGAATAATGCTAAAGCTGAAACTCCAGTGCTTTGGCCACCTCATGTGAAGAGTTGACTCATTGGAAAAGACTCTGATGCTGGGAGGGATTGGGGACAGGAGGAGAAGGGGACGACAGAGGCTGAGATGGCTGGAAGGCATCACTGACTCGATGGACGTGAGTCTGAGTGAACTCCGGGAGTTGGTGCTGGACAGGGAGGCCTAGCGTGCTGCGATTCATGGGGTCGCAGAGTCGGACACGACTGAGCGACTGAACTGAACTGATGGAGCTAGATTTGCAGCCTCAAAGGTTTTTAAATTGTTACCTTTGGGGCTACATTTACATTTACAGATATTTTAAATTTCTCACACTAATTATTTCTAACTAATTTCTCCAAAAATTAACACAGATTAAAAAGAAAACATTAACTTTCTATGTCCAAAACAATGATCAGGACTTATAAACAGAACCTGTATAAAAGCATCAGCTTAGCAAACAAAAGGATATCTGCTGTTATATATAGAAGAGGCATTCGGCATGGATTAAAATGCAGACAAAATGAACACACTAAGAATGTGACAAATTTTTATGCAAGCATAATTTCATTCCAGATAGGCAACAATTCTTTTTTAAAATGAAATGACTAACATCTAGCAAAGGAGCTAGTAATGACTACATCACTTCTCATATTTCTTTTAAGAAATTAAATTAAACCATTTTTTCATTTTGATAGGCAAAAAAAGTAAAATGCCCAGAAAACAATAGCGTTTTGGGTTTTGAAACAGTAAGCGAGTCCTTCTCATTTCCCACAAAGATTCACTTCCCCCGTGCGGGTTTGTCATCAGGGAATATACATGTGTTTTTACAGCTGTTAAAAACCCATGAATTCTAGGGTTTGTGACAGAGAGACTAAACTGCCTTTAATGATGGTGGTGTGAACAATAATTTGAGACAGTGTATGCCACACTGCACAAAATAGATCATAATATCATCAAATGGGTATTAGAACCGCAACCTCCGTATATGTAAATATTAATGAAAATGGTAGGCATCAGAATAAAGCATCGTGGCTGCTGGGGAAGAATCATCTTAGAAACAATCTTATGATTTGAAGAACAGATAACCACAGTGCGACTGAACTGTCAAATATTAACTGCATTTGGAGTAGGGAGTTGGCAGGGGAGAAGAGGGAGCATGAGCCAAGAAATGGAGCTCACATAACTGGCTTTATCAACACTGATCTGAAATACCTTGCCACGCCTGTTGTTCGGTCTGTTATATACAGTCCTACAGAAGGAAGTGTGGCCATTGTCATGCGCAGGGTGTAGACACATACTTAAGAAATCCCAATTTAAATATACAAGTGATCTCCTTGGGGAAAAACTGCTTTAAATTATAAACCTGGGCAGGGTAGGTAGGACAAAGAAGAACAAAAAGAGGGAATGGTGAAGAGGTGGTGGGGGAAAGAATTTCCAGATTCCCCACTTCATGCAATCACCGTATTGCTCCATTACTTTCTATGACCACCAAGTACTTTAGGGGACTTTTTTTTTTCTGTAGCAGGTCAATGTTCTTTATAAAGAGAAGCAACAGGAAAAGGGCAATGGTTTTGTGCTGTGAAGGAAAACTACAGAAACCCATTAAAGGGAAAGATGGAACAATATTCCTTAGGATATGTTCCCTCCTGTAGCTTTTTTGTACTTGCCAAACCTCATTTCAAGGACAAACAGTTGTCCTTTCATGAACTGCAACTAAAGGAGCATGATATTTTAGGCGGAAAGATGGAGAGAGAGATTTCATTTCTTTCACTCTTGTAGATATAAAAAGAGTGCATTTGGCTCTATAAACAATTACCTGTTGCTTTTCTTAACATGGGACACAAACCATTTGTGACGTTTATGTACAAGTGCTTAGAGACAATACTACTGATAAAAATACAGTGAATAGTTACTGAAACAGGCATGAGAAAGCAAAATGTAAGTTCAATTTCAAGGAAGATTCAATAACCAAAAAAATATACTCAAGTATCAAAGAGAAAGGGAAAATAGTAACATTTAAAAAAAGAAAGAGCTGCGGTCAAGTATTGCTCAAAGGGGAGTTCACCAAGGAGAGACTGCAAGAGCTAAATAACACTAACAGCCTTCAACTTGGGGTTAAATAGATAAGGTAGTAATAGTATTTGTCTTTTTGTTGCAATTTTCCCCTAACAGTCTCAAAGTACCTCACACATATACTGGAAAATAAGAAGTTTCTGACCATAGTAGCAGCTAAACATTTGAACAAGTTGTCCAGGGAATTTGAAGCATCTGCTTTGGAGATCCTTAAAATTAAGTGGCCTCTTATTGTTATGGACCATTGTTTTTCAAGCTTCAGCTTACATCAACATTGGGAGGGTTTGCTAAAATATGGATTTCTGGAGCTACCAGTGGAGTTTCTAATTCCACAGGTCTAAGAAGTGGAACAGGCTGGAGAGCCTGCATTTGTAACAGATTCTGAGTGATGCCACTGTTATGGCTCCAGGGACCACACTGGTCAAAGGCATGTACGAGTGTGTTAAGTTGGTTCAGTTGTGTCCACCTCTTTGTGACCCTAAGGACCATAGCCTTCCAGGCTCCTCTGTCCATGGAATTCTCCAGGCAAGTATACTGAAGTGGGTTGTCATGCCCCACTCCAGGGGATCTTTATCACCCAGGGATTGAACCTGAGTCTTCTGCCTTGGTAGGTGGGTTCTTTACTACTAGCACCATCTGGGAAGCCCTGGTTAGAGGCCTCAGTCCGTCAGGCAGTCAGTCAGTTCAGTCACTAAGTCGTGTCCAACTCTTTGCGACCCCATGAATCCCAGCATGCCAGGCCTCCCTGTCCATCACCAACTTCCAGAGTTCACTCAAACTCACATCCATAGAGTCAGTGATGCCATCTAGCCATCTCAGCCTCTGTTGTCCCCTTCTCCTCCTGCCCCCAATCCCTTCCAGCATCAGAGTCTTTTCCAATGAGTCAACTCTTCGCATGAGGTAGCCAAAGTATTGGACTTTCAGCTTTAGCATCAGTCCTTCCAATGAACACCCAGGACTGATCTCCTTTAGAAGGGACTGGTTGGATCTCCTTGCAGTCCAAGGGACTCTCAACAGTCTTCTCCAACACCACAGTTCAAAAGCATCAATTCTTCGACGCTCAGCTTTCTTCACAGTCCAACTCTCACATCCATACATGACCACAGGAAAAATCATAGCCTTGACTAGACGGACCTTTGTTGGAAAGGAATGTCTCTGCTTTTGAATATGCTATCTACGTTGATCATAACTTTCCTTCCAAGGAGTAAGCGTCTTTTAATTTCATGGCTGCAATCACCATCTGCAGTGATTTTGAAGCCCAGACCTGTCTAATAATGGAAACAATCACTGTCTATTTATCTCTGATGATGTGCAGGCCATGTGCACTGTATTAGGTGGATGCCACCTTCCTCGCTATTGTACCTACCAAGTGTGAAGCTACAGATGAGACACAATAAACTATTTCTCAAATCACTCAGCAGGTTAGTGACAGTGCTGTTATTAAAACGTGTGTTTGTGCTTAGTCCTTTCTCATTCTTTGAGACCCCATGGACTGTAACCTGCCAGGCTCCTCTGTCCATGGGATTTCCCAGCCAAGAACACTGGAGTGGGTTGCCATTTCCTTCTCCAAGGGATCTTCCTGACCCAGGGATTGAACTCGGGACTCCTGCATTGAAGGCAAATTCTTTACCATCTGAGCCACCAGGTAAACCCACCCTTATATAAAGAACATCTTTAAAACTATATAATAATTTCATATACCAGAACACCTTAGCTGTATCCTAAGAAATCTGTATGTGGGTCAAGAAGCAACTGTTAGAACCAGTTATGGAATAACCGAGGGTTCAAAATTGGAAAGGAGTATGTACAACAAGGCTGTATATGGCCACCCTGCTATTTAACTTCATGTAGAGTATATCATGTGAAATGCCAGGCTGGATGAAGCACAAGCTGAAATTAAGATTCAACAACCTCAGATATGCAGATGATACTATTCTAATGGCAGAAAGTGAAGACGAACTAAAAAGTCTCTTGATGAAGGAGAGGGAGAAGAGTGAAAAAGATGGCTTAAAACTCATCATTCAAAAAATTAAGATCATGGCATCCAGTCCCATCACTTCATGGCAAATAGAAGGAGAAAAAGTGAAAGTAATGACAGGTTTTACTTTCTTTGGGCTCCAAAATTACTGCAGATAGTGACTGCAGCCATGAAATTAAAAGACACTTGTTCCTTGGAAGGAAAGCTATGACAAACCTAGATACCATACTAAAAAAAAAAAAAAGCAGAAACATCACTTTGCCAAGAAAGGTCCGTATAGTCAAAGCTATGGTTTTTCCAGTAGTCATGTATGGATGTGAGAGTTGGACCTTAAAGAAGGCTGAGTACTGGAGAATTGACGCTTTCAAATTGTGGTGCTGGAGAAGACTCTTGAGAATCCCTTGGACTGCAAGGAGACCAAACCTGTCAATTCTAAAGGAAATCAGTCCTGAATACTCATTGGAAGAACTGATGATGAAGGTGAAGCTCCAATACTTTGGTCACTGATGCAAAGAGCTGATTTATTGGGAAAGACCCTGATGCTAGGAAAGACTGAAGGCAAAAAGAGGAGAGNGAACTGATGATGAAGGTGAAGCTCCAATACTTTGGTCACTGATGCAAAGAGCTGATTTATTGGGAAAGACCCTGATGATAGGAAAGACTGAAGGCAAAAAGAGGAGAGGGCAACAGAGGATGAGATGGCTAGACAGCATCACTGACTCAATGGACATGAACTTGAGCAAACTCTGCAAGATAGTGGAAGGCAGAAGGACCTGGAGTGCTGCAGTCCACTGGGTTGCAAAAAGTCAGACATGACTTAGCACTGTACAACAACAACGACAACAACAACAGTAATTTCAAATGGTGGATTTATGGGTTCCAGATCTATATATTTCATATGTGGGTACTGAGCCCTTGGAATAGTTTTCAAATTAAGATGTACTAGATATGTAAAATACAAATAAGATAATATGAAAATAAAAATGTAAAATAATAATTTTTACATTGGTTACATATTGAAATGATAATATTTTGGCTATACTGACTTAAGTAAGGTATATTATTGATGTAAATTTTTCCTCTTCTTATTTCTGTTATTGTGACTATTAGTAAATTTAAAATTACAGATTTTAATAGAAATGTAATGGCTAGCATTATATTTAATGCTAGCCATTATATTTCTATGGACAGGACTCTCATAGTTCCTAAAGAGAATTAAGCCAGCTGACAGGTGGAGAGTACATTAGGGCTTTTTGAAAGTCAGTGCACTGAAAAGTCAATCTCTACTACAAAAGAACCAGGAGAGATCTATTATATATTATCTCTACCTGGCAAATGTCAAAAATGCTGGTCTTAAATACTTCAGCCACTGCCCTTCAGGTGCCCTTGATACCAGGGTCACTGGCCAGACAAGTTTTGGTCCATCTCATGCAGCACTTCTACTCAGCACTATGCTGCATAGCACTGTATAATATTTGATGAATGAATGGGTGAATGAATATCTTCCTCATCTTGACTATAACCATTTTGGCAGAAATATTTATGTTTTTATTCACTGTACAGTGCCCTATGCACAGCAAGTTTTCAGTAAACATTTGTTGAAAAAACGACAGCTTGGGAGTACTGGGGAGGGACATGGATGATGAGGTAAAGGCCTATACCACCTAGGAATATTTGGTTTGGCTAAACACAAACACAGTTCAGACTAACAAGCTCACCACAGAGGGCCCAGGCATCATTGTTCTTAAAGCCACAGGTCTGAACTTTGGCTGTGCCTTATTTAATTATGAAATTTGTGATTTAATGTTTGTGGCACATTCTCCAAGTTGCAATTTCCATAGCAGGAAGTAAGTCCAGTGAGTATTTTTTTCATGAAAGATTTCAGAAATTCTGAAAAGAGACCTGAAAATTAGAATACCTGTGGTTTCCTTGGTGCTACCTACAAAGAAATAAAACTCAGGCATTTAGAAGACTAAGCGGCATCGACAAGTCAGCAGTGGACATTTGAATCCTGGCTAAATGGAGTGTTTCCATGGATGCTTACAACTCTTCTTCACTTCTTGCTTCTGTTTACTCTTTATTCAAATTTAAAAGAGTAAAATTAAAAAGAGTAAAACATAACAAAGACTGAAGTAAGAAAAACTGAGATTTCTACTTAGCAAACTCAAGAACATGAATATTTTTCAAGAGTAAGAATAAAGATAGTTTCAGATTTTAAAATAGGTAGGCTAAGCATTGGCAGACTTTATTTTTGGGGGGGCTCCAAAATCACTGCAGATGGTGACTGCAGCCATGAAATTAAAAGACACTTACTCCTTGGAAGGAAAGTTATGACCAACCTAGACAGCATATTAAAGAGCAGAGACATTACTTTGCCAACAAAGGTCTGTCTATTTAAGGCTATGGTTTTTCCAGTAGTTATGTATGGATGTGAGAGTTGGACTATAAAGAAAGCTGAGTGCCAAAGAACTGATGCTTTTTAATTGTGGTGTTAGAAAAGACTCTTGAGAGTCCCTTGGACTGCAAGGAGATCCAACCAGTCCATCCTAAAGGAAATCAGTCCTGAATATTCATTGCAAGGATTGATGTTGAAGCTGAAACTCCAACACTTTGGCCAACTGATGTGAAGAACTGACTCATTTGAAAAGACCCTGATGCTGGGAAAGACTGAAGGCAGGAGGAGAAGGGGAAGACAGAGGATGAGATAGTTGGATGGCATCACCAACTCAATGGACATGAGTTTGAGTAAACTCCGGGATTTGGTGATGGACAGGAAGGACTGGGGTGCTGCATGGAGTCGCAAAGAGTCAGACATGATTGAGCAAATGAACTGAACTGAAGACTAAGCATGTGCTTTGGTGGTGGTGGTTTAGTCATTAAATAGGGTCCAACTATTTGTGACCCCCATGGTCTGTAGCCCACCAGGCTCCTCTGTCCATGGAATTCTCCAGGCAAGAATATTGTAGTGGGTTGCCATTTCCTTCTCCAGGGGATCTTCCAAACCAAGAGATCAAACCTACATCTTCTGCATTCCAGACAGTCTCCTGCATTGCTGGCAGATTCTTTACCACTGAGCCAGTGGAGATTTCAGCATGTGCTTTCATTATCAGTAAATAATGGGCACAAGAAAGATTTTCTTTTTCAAATATGAAAAAAGGTCATCCAGGTAATCATCATGGGACAAATTATTATTTTTTTTTATTTTTATTTTAACTTTAGTTTACTTTACATTACTGTATTGGTTTTGCCAAACATTGACATGAATTCACCACGAGTGTACAAGCATTCCCAAACATGAATCCTCTCCCACCTCCCACCCCATACCATCTCTTATAGGGATGGACATCATAAACTTAATAGCTCTTAGATCTTAATCTGGACCTGGAAGGGTGTAATTACAATATGATGTATTACCCACACTTAAAAATAGTGTGGGTCAATCCGGGGTCTCCAGATGATAAGTTTACACAGTAAAGTGAAATGGAAAGTGGTCATTATGACAACAATTCCCCTTAAAGGTGTTCTACTCTGCCTGTGAAACCCTGCGTTTTCACAGTTAGGCTGGTCTCTAAGAATCCATAGTTAAGAGAATTAGATAACATATTTTGCCAGCACTGACGGTTATATTTTTTCCTTAAATATAATCAAGGAAAACAGAATCTGCAAGAAAGATGCTGAGACCATAAAAATATATATATATCAAGAGGATTTTTAGGGCAGTAAAATTATTCAGATTATCTATATGATTCTACAATGGCAGATTCAGGTCGTACATTTGTTAAAATCTATGAATGTACAACAAAAAAACTGAACTTTGTGATAATAATGAGTAAAAGTTATTTCATCAGTTGTAACCCATGTACCACACAGATGCAGGATGCTGATAGTGGAGAGGCTGTGTGTGTGTGTGTGTGTGTGTGTGGTGGGGACTCTGAACTCTCATCTCAATTTTGCTGTGAACTTAAAACTGCTCTAAAAATAAAGCCTATTAATTCATATATATCTTGTATTTTATTTCTATCTATTTGTCTGCATCAGATCAAAAAAAACATTTTTATATTTAGTGTGAGCTTTGTCTACTAAAAATATTGATAGAAATTGGGTAGATAGTACTGGTAGGCCGGTGGTCAATCTAGAGAAGAGAAGAAATAAATCTCACCTCACTAACTTGGGGATGGGAAAGAAATCTTGAAGAAGATGGGGGAGGAGAAGGAAGAGAATAAAGAAAAATGAGACAGAAAGAGAGTGAGGAAGGTTGGGAAGAAAGAGGGCCCTGTTGAAATTGTTGCCCTGAGGTTCTCCATGCTCACAGTCTCTATATATGGGTGTGGAGTCTAGTACTGGGAAATGGTGGTTGCTATCAATGTGTGAGATCCAGGATGAAAGGATCAATCACATCATAACCACTTAGAGAACAGCTTTAGACTAGGTGAGCTTGGTATAATAAATAAGGCATTTAAAACTCAGCCAGAAGCTTCTGAATGTGGGCCCAAGCTAAGAAGCAGGCACAGCCCTTTGGCCTTGGGAACTATGGTCTGAACCTGGTGTGAGGCCTTTTTATGCAGAATGCTGTGGGCAAGTGAAACTATAGGAAGCACACATGCACACAAAAAAAGGTGTGTGAGAGTTCCTGTTGCTCCATGTCCTAGCCAGCATTTGATGTTGTCACTGCTTCAATTCAAATTATAGGGGTCCCAGAGGAAGAAGAGAAAAAGAAAGGGTATGAGAAAATTTTTGAAGAGATTATGGTTGAAAATTTCCCCAACATGGAAAAGCAAATAGTCAATCAAGTCCAAGAGGCACAAAGAGTCCCATACAGGATAAACCTAAGGAGAAACATGCCAAGACACATACTAATCAAACTAACACAGACTAAACACAAAGAAAGAATATTAAAAGCAGCAAGGGAGAAGCAACAAGTAACATACAAGAGAAACCCCATATGCTCAACAGCTGATCTTTCAGAAGAAACTCTGCAGGCCAGAAGGGAATGGCAAGATATATTTAAAGTACTGAAAGGGAAAAATCTACAACCAAGAATATTGTACCTGGCAAGGATCTCATTCAAAATTGATGGAGAAATCAAAAGCTTTTCAGACAAGCAAAAGTTAAGAGAATTCAGTTCAGTTCAGTTCAGTTGCTCAGTTGTGTCTGACTCTTTGCAACCCCATGGACTGCAGTATGCTAGTCCTCCCTGTCCATCACCAACTCCCAGAACTTACTCAAATTCATGTCCATTAGGCCAGTGATGCCATCCAACCACCTCATCCTCTGTCATCCCCTTTTCCTCCTGCCTTCAATCTTTCCCAGCATCAGAGTCTTTTCAGATGAGTCAGTTCTTCACATCAGGTGTCCAAAGTATTGGAGTTTCCACTTCAGGATCAGTCCTTCCAATGAATATTCAGGACTGATTTCCTTTAGGATGGACTGGTTGGATCTCCTTGCTGTCAAGGGACTCACAAGAGTCTTCTCCAACACCACAATTCAAAAGCATCAATACTTTAGCACTCAGTTTTCTTTATAGTCCAACTCTCACATTCATGCATGACCACTGGAAAAACAATAGATTTGACTATACAGACCTTTCTTGGCAAAGTAATGTCTCTGCTTTTTAATATGCTGTCTAGTTTGGTTGTAACTTTTCTTCCAAGGAGTAAGCATCTTTTAATTTCATGGCTGTAGTCACCATCTGCAGTGATTTTGGAGCCCCCCAAAATAAAGTCTGTCACTGTTTCCATTGTTTCCCCATCTATTTGCTTGAAGTGATGGGACTGGATGCCATGATCTTCATCTTCTGAATGTTAAGCTTTAAGCCAACTTTTTCACTTTCATCCTTCACTTTCATCAAGAGGCTCTTTAGTTCTTTGTTTTCTGCCATAAGTATGGTGTCATCTGCATCTCTGAGGTTATTGACATTTCTCCCAGCAGTCTTGATTCCAGCTTGTGCTCATCCAGTCCAGCATTCCTCATGATGTACTCTGCCATAAATTAAATAAGCAGGGTGACAATATACAGCCTTGATGTACTCCTTTCCCGATTTGGAACCAGTCTGTTGTGCCATGTCCAGTTCTAACTGTTGTTTCTTGACCTTCATACAGACTTTTCAGGAAGCAGGTCAGGTGGTCTGGTATTCTCATCTCTTTCAGAATTTTCCACAGTTTGTTGTGATCCAAATAGTCAAAGGCTTTGGCACCGTCAATAAAGCAGATGTTTTTATGGAACTCTCTTGCTTTTTCTATGATCCAGCAGATGTTGGCAATTTGATATCTGGTTCCTTTGCCTTTTCTAAATCCAGCTTGAACAACTGGAAGTTCACAGTTCATGTACAGTTGAAGCCTGGCTTGAAGAATTTTGAGCATTACTTTGCTAGCACGTGAGATGCGTGCAATTGTGCAGCAGTTTGAGAACCACCAAACCACCTTTACAATAAATGTTATGGGACTTATATAGTCAAGAAATACAAGAGAAGAAAAAGGATCTATAAAATCAACCAGAACAATTAAGAAAATGGCAATAGGAACATATATATCAATTACTTAAATGTAAATGGATTAAATGCTCCAACTGAAAGAAACAAACTGGCTGAGTGGATACAAAAACAAGATCCATATATATGCTGTCTACAAAAGACCCACTTCAGACCTAAAGACACATACAGACTGAAAGTGAGAGGATGGAAAAATATATTCTANAAGGATTATAAGAAACTATTATGAATAACTATATGTCAATAAAATGGATAACCTGGAAGAAATGGATGGATTCTTAGAAAAGTTCAATCTTCCAAGACTGAACCAGGAAGAAATAAAAATTATGAACAACCCAGTTATACGCACTGAAATTGAAGCTGTGATAAAAAATCTTCCCAAAAGCAAAAGCCCAGGACCAGATGGCTTCACAGGAGAATTCTATCAACCATTTAGAGAAGAGCTAATGCTTATCCTTCTAAAACTCTTTCAAAAAATTGCAGAGGAAGAAATACTTCCAAACTCATTCTACAAGGCCACCATCACCCTGATACCAAAACCAGACAAAGAAAGCACAAAAAAAGAAAACTACAGGCCAATATCACTGATAAACATAGATGCAAAAGTCCTCCACAAAATTTTAGCAAACAGAATTTAGCAACACATCAAAAAGTTCATACACCATGATCGAGTTGGGTTTATTTCAGGAATGCAAGGATTCTTCAATATATGCACATCAATCAAGGTGATACACCATATTAACAAATTGAAAGATAAAAACCATATAATAATCTTAATAGATGCAGAATAAGCCTTTGACAAAATTAAGCACCCACTTATGATTAAAACTCTTCAAAAAATGGGCATAGAAGGAACTTACCTCAACATAGTAAAGGCCATATATCATAAGCCCACAGAAAACATTATTCTCAATAGGGAAAAACTGAAAGCATTCCCCCTAATCAGGAACAAGACAAAGGTGTCCACTTTCACAACTATTATTCAATATAGTTCTGGAAGTCCTAGCTACAGCAATCAGAGAAGAAAAAAGAATAAAAGGAATCCAGATCAGAAAAGAAGTAAAGTGCTCACTGTTTGCAGATGACATGATACTGTACATAGAAAACCCTAAAGACAGTATCAGAAAATTACTAGAGCTAATCAGTGAATTTAGCAAAGTTGCATGATACAAAATCAATACACAAAAATCACTTGAAAAATCAGAAAGAGAAATTAAAGAATCAATCCCATTCACTATTGCAACAAAAAGAATTAAATATCTAGGAATAAACTTACCTAAGGAGACAAAAGAACTGTTCAAATTATAAGATACTAATGAAAGAAATCAAAGAACATAAACAGATACAGAGATGTCCCATGTTCCTGGGTAGGAAGAATAAATATTGTGAAATATTACCAAATGCAATCTACAGATTCAATGTGATCCTTATCAAATTATCAATTGCATTTTTCACAGAACTAGAACAAAAAAATTTTCAATTCATATGGAAACACAAAAGACCCTGAATAGCCAAAGCTATTGAGAAAGAAGAATGGAGCTGGAGGAATCAATCTACCTGACTTCAGATTATACTATAAAGCTACAGTCATCAAGACAGTATGGTACTAGCACAAAAACAGAAATACAGACCAATGGAACAAGATAGAAAGCCCAGAAATAAACCCATGCACCTATGGGTACTTTATTTTTTACATAGGGGGCAAGAATATACAATGGGGCAAAGACAGACTCTTCAATAAATGGTGCTGGGAAAACTGGACAGCTACATGTAAAAGAATGAAAGTAGAACACTTTCTAACACTATACACAAAGATTAACTAAAAATGGATGAAAGACCTGAATGTAAGACCAGAAACTATAAAACTCTTAGAGGACAACATAGACAGAACACTTGGAGACATAAATCAAAACAAGATCCTTTATGACCCACCTCCAAGAGTAATGTAAATAAAAACAAAAGTAAACAAGTGGGATCTGATTAAACTTCAAAGCTTTTGCACAGCAAAGGAAACTATAAGCAAGGTGAAAAGACAGCCCTCAGAATGAGAGAAAATAATAGCAAATGAAACCACTGACAAAGGAATAATTTCCAAAATATACAAGCAACTCATACAACTCAATACCAGAAAAACAAACAACCCAATCAAAAAGTGGGAAAAAGACCTAAGCAGACATTTCTCCAAAGAAGACATACAGATAGCTAACAAACACATGAAAAGATGCTCAACGTTGCTCATTATTAGAGAAACGCAAATTAAAACTACAATGAGATATCCATCACCTCACACAGGTCAGAATGGCCCTCATCGAAAAGTCTACAAACAATAAATGCTGGAGAGGGTGTGGAGAAAAGGGAACACTCTTGCACTGTTGGTGGGAATGTAAATTGGTACAGTCACTATGGAAGACAATATGGAGATTCCTTAAAAAACTAGGAAACTACCATATGACCCAGCAATCCCACTCCTAGGCATAAACCCTGAGGAAACAAAAACTGAAAAAGACACATGTATCCCACTGTTCCCTGCAGCACTATTTACAATAGCCAGAACACAGAAGCAACCTAGATATGCATCAAAAGATAAATGGATAAAGAAGTTGTGGTACATATACACAATGGAATATTAGCCATACAAAGGAAAGCATTTGAGTCAGTTCTGATGAGGTGGATGAATCTAGAACCTATTATATGGAGTGAAATGAGTCAGAAAGAGAAAGATAAATATCATATTCTAATGCATATATATGGAATCTAGAAAAATGGTACTGAAGAATTTATTTACAGGACAGCAATGGAGAAACAGACATAGAGAATAGATTTATGGACATGGGGGGAGGGGAAGAGAGGGTGCGATGTATGGAAAGAATAACATGGAAACTTACCTTACCATATGTAAAATAGATAGCCAAGAGGAATTTGTTGTATGGCTCAGGAAACTCAATCAGGAGCTCTGTATCAATCTAGAGGGATGGGATGGGGCGGGAGATGGGAGGGAGGTTCAAAAGGAAGGGGATATATGTATACCTATGGCTGATTAATGTTAAGGTTTGACAGAAAGCAAAATTCTGTAAAGCAATTATCCTTCAATAAAATAAATAAATAAATAAATTCAGCCAGAAAATAAATGCACCTAGAACACTGCTTACCCATAGAGAAGAACAGACTGAAAATGCAAAATAATAGTAATGAAATGAGAAGTAATGAAAAATGGGATCTCACACACCGGCAACAAAAATCTATATTAAGAATAAATACACTGAAATAGAAGAGTTTGTATCTCTGCAGGGGATAATTTTTTAAACTAGCTGCTGGTAGTGTATATATATACATATATATAGGCATAACAAGATGATCTCAGGTAAGGGAAATTTTAGGCTGAATGTCAAGAAGAAAATTCCTGACTGTGAGAGAACTATTGGATTACAAAGTGGTCTCTCAAGGGAAGAAGTAGAAACTCCGTCTGCACTGCTCTGGGAATAGGTTTGTTAGTTAAATTGTACTCCCTTTCTTAGCTGACTGCTTGACATTTCAGCACCAGAACCAAATAATTCATGGGTCAACTAGGAAGAGTGCTTATTATAATCATCTTTTAAAATCTCCACCAACAGCAGTGAACTAGAAAAAATATATAGTTACTATTTTATTCTATGTGATAAAGTCTGTCAGTTTTTTTACAGTATAAAATCTGTTCTTCAATACCCTCTGATTGCTTTTTAAATAATCGCTGATATCCACAAAAAAGAATGTCCTGGCAGTGCTGAGAAAACAGCATTTGAGAGTTGACTAGAAATAATGAGGAGGGATTGTGTCCACTGTTTGTAACAACACTGCTGCAAGAATCTGAACCATCACTTAGACTTCAAATAATAACCTTGCTAATAATAAACTAGATTAAAGCCAAGAACAAACCAAATGACTTTTAACTCTCATGGAAGCAGAAAGGAAAAAACAACAGTTTAAGAGAAAGAAGGCTTGTGGAGAATCAATAAATTAAAAACTTCAGAGTGTGACATTATTATCCTGTAAATACTCCTTTGTGGTACTTTTAGGATCTCTTCAAACAAAGAAATAGAAAGTTAACACAAACTCATCCAATATTATCATGGAACAAATGCAATCAAGGTGAAATACTGGTGCTCTCAGAGCCTGAAGAGCGGTCCGGGGCAAACCACTGAGTGTTCTCATCCCCTAACATTTTTAATGGCATTAGAAGTGGCCATCAAGAGCAGCCTTGAGAGGAGGCATGGAGAACTCTGAAATGGACCGCACACCTTCTGGACATTGATACATGACAAAGATACATGACACCATGGGTTTTAATGAATTACAATCACAATTTTGATTCCTTTGCATTAAGGCAAAGGAGAGCTAAAAATACATGTACACAGCCTTTTGTACATTAAGGCCGGCTGCTAAGGTGTCATTGGGCTCTACTGGAAACCAAAGGACAGAGCCCTAGGCAGAGCCTAAAAGGTACCTGAAGTTTCATTTTGCTTTGTTCTGGGGAATTTGCACCATGTGAAAGGGAAAATATTGACTTACATGTCGACTGTTTACTCACTCATTCAGTTAGTCCGTCAGTAGATATTTATTGGGAATTCAGAGGTAACCAAAAGCAAAATAGTCTTTGCTCTGCAGGAACGTGAAATCTAGCTCTATGAACTCTTTAATCCTTTCTTTATGATCAACCACATATGATGCTATACCCAAATTAAGCTTTCCAAAACTCAGTTTTCCAATCAGGAAAATGGAGTTATTAACACCTATCAAGGAGTGTGGCTTCAAAAATAAGCTAAATATATTTACAGGCAATGCCTGAGCATTTAACAAGCATTCAGTAAATGTTTTCTAAGCACCTGCCAATACTTGCAACTATGAAATGTTTTGCTGTTTGAAGTCTGTTTGAACAGACTTCAGGGTAATGTGTTCAGTATTGTATAAAAGCAAGGAGAATGGGTGTACCTTTCAGAAAAGATCTAGTAGATGATATATACATCATCCTTAATGAAAGAATAACCATGAGGAGGAACTTGGATACCAGTTGAGATGAATACATTTACTATAGGTTAACTGTTAGGACCAGCTGTCCTATGCCTGATGTCTCTCAGTCATTGAACAGCTTAAGAAGGAGGCAATCATCAAGAATATGTTAAAAAGTTACTTTTATGGCTACTTCTTATTTTTTCCATCTTTTGTTGAAAAATCAATACATGAGAGTCAATAAAGCAAAAGCCATTCATGACATAAGAAATCATAATGAAATAATTCTTTAGACTCATCAGCATTGGGTTTTACATGTAGTAAGGTTATATTCAGAGAAGGTAATGGCACCCCACTCCAGTACTCTTGCCTGGAAAATTCCATGGATGGAGGAGCCTGGTAGGCTGCAGTCCATGGGATCACGAAGAGTTGGACACAAGTGAGCGACTTCCCTTTCACTTTTCACTTTCATGCATTGGAGAAGGAAATGACAACCCACTCCAGTGTTCTTGCCTGGAGAATCCCAGGGACGAGGGAATCTGGTGGGCTTCTGTCTATGGGGTCGCACAGAGTCGGACATGACTGAAGCAACTTAGCAGCAGCAGCAGCAAGTTATATTAGCCCACATAAAATATATGAAAGTGTATAAAAGCACTTAGAATGCTGGAGCTGACGGAGATGTATGAGAGTACTTAGTTCAAGTTCTTTACAGATGAAACCTTGGGCAATATTGACTAAGGAAAGGCAACACAGCTGGTAAGTGACAGACTGGACCAGAGATGTCCAATTTCAATTTCTTATAATGTTCCTCTCCTCTTCATATTGTGTAAGAATATATTTATTTGAAGCTGTGTGGTCAATCAGCTCTATACCAGACACTATTTAGACACTGGAGATAGAATGACAAGCAATATAGACACAATTGTTGTCCTTATAGAATTTAGTGTTTAGCTGCAAAGATAGCTAACGTCGTCAGGATATAGTCTGGTTGATGGATCAGGTAGGAGCCCCCAGGTTACTAAGTTGAAGCCCCAAGTATGAGACAGACCAGTGGGGTGAAAAAGTGAGGATGGGGAAGGTAGGCAAGAGAGAGCAGTTGTTGAGCTGAAAGACAGAAGCCTGGGGGATAAAGGGTGGGGTGAAGTAGGCCAGAGGAAGGGTGGAGGAGGTGACTCTAAAGACTTGAGTGGGGAAGGCTTGGAAAATCAGGTTAGATTTCAGCAGTTACTGCAAGAGGAAAGGGAAGCCCCTGAAAAGTTTGAGTAGGGGAGCTGAAATGGTTATATTTGCATTTTGTGTAATTAGTCTGGCTGCACTGTGGAAAAATAGTTGGAGAAAAATAGTGGAAGCAAGAGGCCTGTTAAGAGTAATGGGATGAGCACTAAACACAGAGCAAAATGAACAGACGTGAGATATACCTACTTACAAGGTGAAGGTGGGGGTGGGGACTGTTGATTGAATAGTTATGGGGACAGTGAGGGAGCAGGGAAAGTCAAGACTTGTTCTTACGTTTGCCACATGGGGAGAGGCAAAGACTCAAGGACTATACTAATGGGGTGTGTGTGCATGTTGAACTTAAGATGCTAGAAGATAGGTGATAATTCTGTCCCCCAAACTTTGTAAGAGATTGCAACGCCGGGCCCATTATACAACACTATCATCACATGGGGAAGATAATTTTAAAAATGAAGACTGAAAACATTTTACCAGACATTTGGAGAAAATTACAAATTTCCTAGAAAGTTATTTGCAATCTGAACAAATCCTTGGGCAGATGGAGCTAGGAGAGTTGGAAGAGCATTCCCCAAGCAAAACTTGTGTGGTAGTAAACACTCTGGGAAAGTGACAAATGCATGGGGATGTGAAATATGTGTTTGCATTCGGGCTCAGGGAGCACAGAGGGCCGTATGTGGAATTAGGTGCACCTGTGAAGAACACAAAGTGCTTCGAAACAAAACTGTGGTGGCTCTTCTCTCACCAGAGGTGGGGAAGATGGCAAGTGGGAGTTTCAACATTGCCCCAAGACCTAAGCACTTAGACACTGAGAATGTATGCAGCACAGATGACTGCTCTTCTCCCCCCAACTTCCGGTCAACATACATTGTTTTTGAGTCCCTTCACCTTTCAAACTGAGCATGGCCCTGCCCATCAGAACAAGACCCAGTTTCTCCCAGTCAGTCTCTCCCATCAGGAAGCTTCCATAAGCTTCTTATCCTTCTCCATCAGAGGGAAGACAGACTGAAAACCACAGTCACAGAAAACTAACCAATCTAATCACATGGACCACAGCCTTGTCTAACACAATGCAACTAGGAGCCATGCCATGTAGGGCCACCCAAGATGGATGGGTCATGGTGGAGAGGTCTGACAAAATGTGGTCCACTGGAGAAGGGAATGACAAACTACTTCAGTATTCTTGCCTTGAGAATCCCATGAACAGTATAAAAAAGGCAAAGAGATAGGACACAGAAAGATGAACTCCCCAGGTCAGTAGGTACCCAATATGCTACTGGAGATCAGTGGAGAAATAACTCCAGAAAGAATGAAGAGATGGAGCCAAAGCAAAAACAACACCCAGTTGTGGATGTGACTGGTGATAGAAGCAAGATCCGATACTATAAAGAGCAATATTCCATAGGAACCTGGAATGTCAGGTGCATGAATCAAGGCAAATTGGAAGTGGTCAAACAGGAGATGGCAAGAGTGAACACTGACATTTTAGGAATCAGCAAACTAAAATGTACTGGAATGAGTGACTTTAACTTAGATGACCATTATATCTACTACTGTGGGTAAGAATCCCTTAGAAGAAATGGAGTAGTCGTAGTCAACAAAAGAGTCTGAAATGCAGTACTTGGATGCAATCTCAAAAATGACAGAATGATCTCTGTTCATTTCTAAGGCAAACCATTCAATATCACGGTAATCCAATTCTATGCCCTGAACAGTAATGCTAAAGAAGCTGAAGTTGAACGGTTCTATGAAGACCTACAAGACCTTCTAGAACTAAGACCCCAAACAGATGTTCTTTTCACTATAGGGGACTTGTAATGCAAAAGTAGGAAGTCAATAAACACCTGAGGTAACAGGCAAATTTGGTCTTGGAGTACAGAATGAAGCAGGGCAAAGTCTAATAAAGTTTTGCCAAGAGAATACACTGGTCATAGCAAACACCCTCTTTCAACAACACAAGGGAAGACTCTACACATGGACATCACCAGATGGTTATCAATGAAATCAGATTGACTGTATTCTTGGCAGCCAAAGATGGAGAAGCTCTATACAGTCAGCAAAAACAAGATCAGGAGCCGACTGTGGCTCACATCACTTAAACTGAAGAAATTAGGGAAAACCACTAGACCATTCAGGTATGACCTAAATCAAATCCCTTACAATTATACAGTGGAAGTGAGAAATAGATATAAGGGACTAGATCTAACAGACAGAGTGCCTTATGAACTATGGACAGAGATTCATGACATTGTACAGGAGACAGGGATCCAGACCATCCCCAAGAAAAGGAAATGCAAAAAAAGCAAAACGGCTGTCTGGGGAGGCCTTACAAATAGCTGTGAAAGAAGAGAAGCTAAAAGCAAAGGAGAAAAGGAAAGATAGACCCATTTGAACACAGAATTCCAAAAAGTAGCAAGGAGAGATAAGAAAGCCTTCCTTAGTGATCAGTGCAAAGAATTAGAGGAAAACAATAGAATGAGAAAGACTAGAGATCTCTTCAAAAAAATTAGAGATACCAAGGGAGCGCTTCATGCAAAGATGGGCTCGATAAAGGACAGAAATGGTATGGACCTAACAGAAGCAGAAGATATTAAGAAGAGGTGGCAAGAATACACAGAAGAACTGTATAAAAAAGATCTTCATGACCCGGATAATCACGATGGTGTGATCACTCATCTAGAGCCAGACATCCTGGAATGTGAAGTCAAGTGGGCCTTAGAAAGCATCATGATGAACAAAGCTAGTGGAGGTGATGGAATTCCAGTTGAGCTATTTCAAATCTTAAAAGATTATGCTGTTAAAGTGCTGCACTCAATATGCCAGCAAATTTGGAAAATGCAGCAGTGGCCACAGGACTGGAAAAGGTCAGTTTTCATTCCAATCCCAAAGAAAGGCAATGGCAAAGAATGCTCAAATTACTGCACAATTGCACTCATCTCACATGCTAGTAAAGTAATGCTCAAAATTCTTCAAGCCAGGCTTCAATAATACATGAACCGTGAACTTCCAGATGTTCAATCTGGTTTTAGAAAAGGCAGAGGAACCAGAGATCAAATTCCCAACATCTGCTGGATCATCAAAAAAGCAAGAGAGTTCCAGAAAAACATCTATTTCTGCTTTATTGACTATGCCAAAGCCTTTGACTGTGTGGATCACAATAAACTGTGGGAAATTCTTCAAGAGATGGGAATACCAGACCACCTGACCTGCCTCTTGAGAAATCTGTATGCAGGTCAGGAAGTAACAGAACTGGACATGGTTCCAAATAGGAATGATTCCAAATTGGGAAAGGAGTATGTCAAGGCTGCATATTGTCACCTTGCTTATTTATAACTTATATGCAGAGTACATCATGAGAAATGCTGGGCTAGAAGAAGCACAGCTGGAATCAAGTTTGACGGAGAAATTCAATAACCTCAGATATGCAGATGACACCACCCTTATGGCAGAAAGTGAAGAAGAACTAAAAAGCCTCTTGATGAAGGTGAAAGAGGAGAGTGAAAAAGTTGGCTTAAAGCTCAACATTCAGAAAACTAAGATCATGGCATTCGGTCCCATCACTTCACAGCAAATAGATGGAGAAACAGTGGAAACAGTGACAGACTTTATTTTGGGGGGCTCCAAAATCACTGCAGATGGTAATTGAAATAAAAAGCCATGAAATAAAAAGACACTTACTCCTTGGAAGAAAAGTTACGACCAACCTAGACAGCATATTAAAAAGCAGAGACAGTACTTTGCCAACAGTGGTCCATGGTCCATCTAGTCAAGGCTATGATTTTTCCAGTGGTCATGTACGAATGTGAGAATTGGACTATAAAGAAAGCTGAGCACTGACAAATTGATGCCTTTGAATTGTGGTGTTGTAGAAGACTGTTGTGTAGAAGACAATGGCACCCCACTCCAGTACTCTTGCCTGGAAAATCCCATGGACAGAGGAGCCTGGTAGGCTGCAGTCCATGGGGTCACTAAGAGTCGGACACGACTGAGCGACTTCACTTTCACTTTTCACTTTCATGCATTTGAGAAGGAAATGGCAACCCACTCCAGTATTCTTACCTAGAGAATCCCAGGGATGGGGGAGCCTAGTGGGCTGCCGTGTATGGGGTTGCACAGAGTCAGACACAACTGAAGCGACTTAGCAGCAGCAGAAGACTGTTGAGAGTCCCTTGGATTGAAAGGAGATCCAACCAGTCCATCCTAAAGGAGATCAATCCTGAGTGTTCATTGGAAGGACTGATGTTGAAGCTGAAACTCCAATACTTTGGCCACCTGAAGCAAAGAGCTGACTCATCTGAAAAGACCCTGAGGCTGAGGAAAGATTGAAGGCAGGAGAAGAAAGGGATGACAGAGGATGAGATGGTTGGATGGCATCACCGACTCAATGGACATGAGTTTGAGTAAACTCCGGGAGTTGATGATAGACAGGAAGGCCTGGCGTGCTGCAGCCCATGGGGTTGCAAAGAGCCAGACACGACTGAGCAACTGAACTGAACTGAACTGAACTTTCAAAAGAAGCAAGAACAGCCTCTTTGACCAGCTTTGTAGACCAGGTTTCTGGTTCTGTTTCTCATATCACCCTGTTTCTTTAGAGGAAAAAACGTAAACTTTTCAAATGCTCAAACATTCAAGTCATGTCTGACTCTTTGTGATCTCATAAGACTGGCACGCCAGGCTTCCATGTCCATCACCAACTCCCAGAGCTTGCTCAAACTCATGTCCATAGAGTCAGTGATGCCATCTAACCATTGCATCCTCTGTTCCCCCCTTCTCCTACTGCTTTCAATCTTTCCCAGCATCAGAGTCTTTTCTAATGAGTTGGCTCTTCACATCAGGTCGCTGAAGTATTGGAGTTGCAGCTTTAGCATCAGTACTTCCAATAAATATTCAGGGTTTATTTCCTTTAGGATTGACTGGTTTGATTTCCTTGTAGTCCAAGGGACTCTCAAGAGTCTTCTCCAGCACCATAGTTGGAAAGCATCAGTTCTTCAGTTCTCAGCCTTCTTTATGGTCCAGCTCTCACATCTGTACATGGCTACTGAAGAAACCATAAGTTTGACTACACAGACCTTTGTCAGCAAAGTGATGTCTCTACTTTTAAAGGTTTCAGTCTGTGTGGAAACATTCTACTCTACCCAACATTTTAAAACTAAAATCTTTCATATAATTACCCAATACCAGCTTGTTGGCACTCACTTTTGGTTGGTGTTATAGTTAGGATTCCTCTGGAAGGAGACCCTGAGACAGGAGAAACGAGCACATAGTGTCCCAGGAAGGTGAAAGGGCATAGCAGAGGAGTAAAGCAATGAGATGAGAAAAGGCAGGAAGCCAGGGAAACGTGTTACCAAGCCAGTCACTACTGCAGGTAACTGGAAATGAATGTTATCCCATTCCATAGCCCAAATATTTAAACTTTAGCTCTAAATCTCTCTACAAGAGGCACAGATCTATGGGGTTTAATGACCTAAATTAGTGTGCCAGTGCAGCTTTTTGGTATCTTAAAGGAAAATTTGGATGAGGTACTTTCAGAAGATATTTAGACACTCATAAAGGGTTGGTTTTGAGGTATAGAAATCATGGAAAGCAAGTCTTAAAACCAGGACCCCAGATGATGGCAATCTGAGTATTATGCCTGGGAAGAAGCAAATCACTCTGTAACAGCTAGACAAGATCTCATGAGAGTATAATATTGACCAACCTGGGGTGGTCCCTTTCAGTTTCCACGTCTCCCTATTCACAGACATCTATTTGCTTGAGTATCTACACAGTGTCAGCTGATGGAAGTAAAAACCTACAGACTCCCAAGGAGAATGAAGACATGTAGTCCTTGGAGCCTATAAACAAAGGTTGGCAGATGTAACAGTGTTACTAAGCCTATACCAAATACCTGATTTTTGCATATCCTTGGTTCAGTACAAGAAGTTCTTAAGAGTGCCTTAGGGACGTGGGCCTTCCGTGTTAATTTTAAACACATTCCAGCAACTTTCACTTTTAAATTTCATGCACTGGAGAAGGAAATGGCAACCCACTCCAGTGTTCTTGCCTGGAGAATCCCAGGGACACGGGAGCCTGGTGGGCTGCCGTCTATAGGGTCGCACAGAGTCAGACATGACTGAAGCGACTTAGCAGCAGCAGCAGCAGCAAGGCTAGAATGACTGTATCACATAGTAGTTTCGAGTATAGGCCCTGGACTCAGATGTATCTATGTTTAAATCCTGGCTCCTTCCCTTATTGAATTTATGACCTGGGCATAAATTCTTTCTTCTCCAGTCTTTATTTTCTCATCTAAAAATGTAGCTTAACAATATTATCTACAAGATTAGGTTTTTGTGATGAAGAAAGAAGCTAATGAATAGAGCACAGTACCTGGCAAGCAGTCGAGACTTAGTGCCTCATAACTAGCACATGGGGAGTGATGACTGCCTCGATGGTGGTCATAAAAGACACTCATTAACTAAGAAACACCTCTAGGCTGAGCAGAGTAGAAGAGCCCTCTTGCTGGTGACCATAAAAGAAAAGGTCCAACTTTCACTGGGATGCTGATCATGAATGCTGTTCACCCACTATTCTCAGCTCTCCCCCTTCCAAGCACATAGTAGAGTTGCAGTGTCCTGTCCACCTCAGATTTAGAAGTGGCCTTGTGACTCAGTTTGGACAAGAAATGCAAATGTCTTAGTTAATGAGTGTCTTTTGGGGCCAGCACNCCTGATGTGCCTGGGGGGGGGGCACTTCAAGAGCATTGAACGATCTTCTACTTGTTCTTTTTCTCTCCACTATGACTATCAGCTGTGTTCCTATTGGTGGCTATTTCTTCTTCTTTAATCTCAGAGAGAAGACATGGGCTCCAGAAGAGCTCAGGCCCCAGCGAATCCATGATGGACAGACAGGTAGTGAGAGCAGAAACGTGTACTTTGTCATCTTCCACCACTGAGACTCCAGGGTTGTTTCAACAGAACCACTATTTCCAAAAGGAAATTATTGTATATAATATGCGGGGATTCTCATCATTTACAGTTACTAGATGTTTATTTTGTGTAAAAATGGAAAGGGTAGTGGGTGCCCTTTTGTATCTATGTCTTTGTAGTAATTTAGTTCTTCATTTCAAAAATGCGGCTACAGCTTCTCTCTGTTGTTAAATTGGTTGATGGTCCAGAAATGTATATACATAACAGGTGATAGATGTTTTCTCTGTGATACATCTAGCATTATCCTGTATGGTATCCATTGCTAGGATTATTCATTCCAGTTCAAGGACATAAACAGTAAACTCGATCATATTTTAAACACTATTTTCTACTCATCAGAAGGCAATAATTTCTTCTCACCAGGACTAATCACCCACCAGGACTGAATCTACAGTATGAGAAAACTGCATTTTGACTAATCACTAGTGTTAGGATTGCTGTAAAACACCTACTGTTTCATTGGCAGGAACTCCAGTCGTTTCACCTGGACATCATATCCCATCCCTTGATACAACATGTATGTGATGAAAGCCAGTTTCAAAAATACAGCTAAGCGAAATCCAGAAAGAATAATGTGTGTTACAAGTTCTAGTTCAAGATTTTGTGATTCATTTCAGTTCCTTAAGGAGTGGAAGAGAAGGAAAGAGAAAGGAGCTGAAATGTAATGAGCAGCTACTTATGAGCACTGGAGATGCAATCAGGAACAAGATTGGCATAGTCCCTGCCCTCGGAACCAAACCTATTACAGGAAATAGCTAAATACAGTAAATAAAACCTTTAAACTGTTATAAGTGCAGATAAAAAGAAAAAACACCTAGCCATTTGGGTTATATTCAAGGGCAACTGAAACTATCAAAGAGGAGAATAAGGTAATCTAACTTAGTTTTGTACAACTTGCAATAACTGCCCATAAAAAGACAGAACCTTTCTCTCTCTACCAGTCTCTTAGGCAGTAAACAACCACTACCGACCTACACCCTTCTCTCGTTAATCAGATTTCTATCATCATCCCGATTCCTGGACTTCATATAAATGGACTCCCATAGTGTGTACTTGTTTCTGCCCAACTCCTGTTACTCAGCATGTTTCTGAGATTCATCCATGCTGCCATGTGTATCGATAGTCCATCTCTTTTCATTGCTCAAGAGTATTCAACTGCATGCAAACACTCCAGCTGGACTAATCATCCACATGTTGAGGGACGTTTGTACCATTTCCCATCTGACTATTATAAATAAAGTTGCTCTCAACGTTCTCATACAAGAGAAGACATTTGTTTTCATTTCTCTCAGGTAAAGATGTAGGAGTGGAAATTCTGGGCCATAGGGAAGTTATATGTTTAATTTTATAAGGCACTTCCAGTTTTCCAAGACTTTTACCATTTTACAATCCTAGCAACCAAATACAAGAATTTTATTTGCTCCACATTCCCTTTAAACTTTAGCCATGTCAGTCTTTTTGATTTTAGTGGGAGGGAAATGGTATCTCATTGTGCTTTTAATTTTTCATCAAGATCAGTGATGTTGAACACCTTTTTTTTGTGCANTTTATTTATTTATTTTTTTAAAGAAAAAAAAATTTACTTCTGGTTGAAATTACAATTTACAATATAAGTATACATGTTTCAATGCCATTCTTTTTCATATCCTTTTTTTCTCTGTTCTTTTGCCCATGATTGTTCTAGGTTGTTGATTATAGGATTTGCTTATGTTTATGGATATGAATTTTTTGTGAGATATATGCTTTACAAATATGCCTCCCAGTCTGTGGCTTATCTATTCATTTTCTTAATGTTGTCCCTTTAATTTTCATAAACTTGTCAATTTCTCAGTTTTTCTCTTTCATATGTCCTAAGAAATCTTTGCTTATTCCCAGGTCACACAATGTTCTGATATGTTTTCCTCTAGTGGCTTCACTGTTCTAGCTTTACATTTAGATTTATTATCCATCTCAAATTAATTTTTGTTATATATTAATATTACTATACATACACTTGGGCTTTTCTGGTGGCTCAGATGGGAACAAATCTGCCTGCAATTCAGGAGACCTGGGTTCCATCCCTGGGTTGGGACGATCCCCTGGAGAAGGAAATGGCTACCCACTCCAGCAATCTTGCCTAAAGAATTCCATGGATAGAGGAGCCTGGTGGGCTACAGTCTATGAGGTTGCAGAGTCAGACACTACTGAGCAAGTAACACTTTCACTCTCATACATACACTTACATAGATTTTATATATGTGTAGAGATTGAGTTTATTTTTCTAAATATGGGTATCCAGTTATTTTAGCAATATTTGTTTTAAAAAAAACTTCCATTTCTTTAATGAATTGACTTAAGGCCTTGTAAAAATCAATCAACCATGTTTTGTGAATCTATTACTAGACTGGACGGTGCTTCATTGACCTCCTTGTCTTCTTACACCAACAGCACAATGTCTTGATTACTGCTGTATTAAAACATTACTGTATTAATGTTCTGAAGCAGGTATTGCAAATCTCAAAATTGCTCTTTTTCAAAATTGTTATGATTATTTTAGATTATTTGCACTTTCATAAAAAAATTTAAATTACCCTGCTGGGCTTTTTATTGTGATTATATTGAGATTCGTGATCAGTTTGGGTAGAACAGATAATTTGACAATATTGAGTCTTCCAATGTCTTTAGTATCTCTTAACAACATTTTTTAGTTTTCAGTGCAAAGATCTTATGTATTTCTTGACAGATTATTTCCCAAGTATTCGACATTTTGCTGCTATAATAAATGTTTTTATTTTCCTTTTTTTGCTGGTATATAGAAATACAATTGATTTTTATATGTTAATCTTATATTCTGCAACCATACTAAACCTTCTTACTAGTGTAAGTTTTTTTGTTTTATTTTGTTTGTAAGTCCCATACGTTCTCCGGTGCACACAAAGGAAGATCTATCATTTATTTTTGAATACATGTATCTTTTATTTATTTTCCTGGTCTTATTTCACTGACCAGGGCTTCTTGTACAATGTTTAATGGAAGTAGTATATCAGTTATCTTTTTAAAAATTAAGACAATTTTTTAAGAGCAGTTGAATACTCACAGCAAATTTGAGGGGAGATTAGAGAGAATTCCCAGATAGCCACAGTCCTGACATGTGCATAAACTCCTTATTATCCTCCATCAGAGTGGTCCATTTGTTACAACCGATGAACCCACACTGACATTGTGCATGCATGCTTTAGTCACTTCAGTTGTGTCTGACTCTTTGTAACCCTTTGGACCATGGCCCGCCAGGCTCCTCTGTCCATGGGATTCTCCAGACAAGAATCCTGGAGTGGGTCACCATGCCCTCCTCTAGGTCATCTTCCTGGCCCAGGGATCAAGCCCACGTCTCCTGTGTCTCCTGCATTGGCAGGCGGGTTCTTTACTGCTAGTGCCTCCTACCACCCAAAGTCCACAGTGTACATCATGGTTCACTGTTAGTGTTATACATCTTAGTGCTATACATTTGGACAAATGCGTAATATATCATCCATCACTGTGATGTTAGACAGAGTGTACTTATTACCATAAAAATCCCCTATGCTCTGCCAACTCATCTCTACCCCACCCCTAACCCCTGGCAACCACTGAGGCTTTTACTGTTTTTATAGTTTTGCCTTTTTCATGATGTCGTACAGTTGAAACCATGCAGTATTTAGCCTTTTCAGATTGGCTTCTTCCACGTAGTGTGTGCATGTAACTTTCTTTCATATCTTCTCAAGACTTGATAGCTCATTTCTTAGCACTAAACAATATTTCATTGTTTGAATGTACCAAAGTTTGTTTATGCGGTGGTAAGGTCTAGGGGAAGCAGAAGCCTGACACAGTTCTATGATTAGGTATCGCTCTTTTAGTGAGTCCATGCCTCTAGATTGTTAGCTTCATAAGAATTTCTCAGTTGTTTTTTTTTCCTCCCACCTTAAGTGGGATAGGATGGCTAGGGTTGGCTATAGTCGGAGTTCCTTTTCCCCCACAGTCTGATAATACTCTAATAGGTTAGGCTCTGATTAACTAGCTTCCCCTGAGGGCAGGCCCTGTTAGAATAGAATGCTCAGGTGTATTTTAAAAACGGGTCATTTTTCCCCTCCTCTGCCAGAAACTTAAGGAGATTTTTCTCCAATATTTACTGTGGGAATCTAGCCAAGCTGCTGGAGGTAAATCTTACAATACTGTGGGGTCCTTCCAACAACTGGCTACCCCTGGAGTTTTAATTCTCAGACCTGTCCACACTGAGTCTCCAGCAATTTGTCAACTGCAGTTCTGGTTTTCCCACCCCAGTACTGGTTCCTGTGGTGGGTTTCACTTATGACTCTGCTCGGCTAAGCCATGACTCCTTATTCACCTGTCTGTGTCTCCCATCTTAAGAGCAGTGGTTTGCCCTGTATCTTCCCCTCTCTAATGGATCCAAGAAAAGTTGTTGATTTTTCAGCCTGTTCACTCTTTTTTTTTCACTTGCTTTTAGATGGCAGGGTGACTTCCACACGCTTTTTGTGCAAATGAGAAAGCAGAAGTCACCAGCTGTCTTTTGCTACATAACTAACTCCCAAACTTAGAAGCTTAGTATAACAATTGTGTTGCTTATGAATCCATGGTTTAGAAATTCAGCCAGAGCCCCATAAGGGTGATTACACTTTGCCCCTACCTTGCATTTAGGGAACAAGACACGCATATTGGGGATATGATTCTCTTAAGGTCTCTTGTCTGCCGTCATCAGCATACTGCCCCTATACATTTAACGAAGGCTCACGGGAAAGATCTGGTGAGTCAGTCCCAGCTTCCCCTGTGACTGGGGCTCCTTTGAATTATAATCCTAAATACCAATCCATACATGGCTGTCAAGAGTCTGATGATTAAATCAACCAAATTATATAGAGAAATATGGCATATGATAAAGGCGGTAACAAAAAAATGGGATAAAAATTATCTTCTTTCTTCTTAGTAAACAGAATAACTTTCTTTTAAAAAAAAGGTAAAATTAGACTCATTTCTCTTATAATACACAAAATAAGCACCCAATGGATCAGAGATGCAAATGTAAAAATATATACAAGTATAAAAGTACCAGGTGAATTCTTACCTAACCTAAGTGTAGGGAAAGGATTTCTAACAATGTCTCAAAATCCACAATATAGTAATATTGCAATATAGTAAAATGTTAATAAATTTGACCACCAAAAACTAAACAATCTTTAAAATGAATATATTCTGAGAGGCAATATTGGCAATGCGTTTCACAGATAAAGGACTATTATCATTAATATACCAGAAAAAATTTAAATATTGAAGAATAAATGACCAAAATCCCATAGAAAAATGGACAAAAGACATAAAAAATTTCATTAAAAGAGATATAAAGTTGGCCCTTAAGCATACGAAAAGATGTGCAACCTACACATAATAAGAGAAATGCAAAGTAAACCACATTGCATCATCATTTCTCACCCAGCAGATTGGCAAAATTTCAAAAACTTGACAGCACAGTCTGTTGACGAGGCTGCATGGCAAGAGTCATCTTATGCACTGCTGGAATGCAAAATGACACAGTTCCTCTAGAGAGAAAAGTGACAATGTCTCACAAACTACAACTACATTTAGCCTTTGACCCAGCAGTTCTAGGAATTTATACTGAAACTACACTTTTAATAATATGAAAATATATATGTGCAAATTTATTCACAGCACCAATATGTATATCTGCAAAATATAAGACATTCTCTAAATGTCCAAGCACTGATATAATAAATTTGGTGCATATACCAAGTGGTATCAGCCACACTGTGGAAGTGTTAGTTTCTCAGTCATGTCTGACTGTGACCCCACGGACTGTAGCCTGCCAGGCTCCTCTGTCCATGGGATTTTCCAGGCAAGAATACTGGAGTGGGTAGCCATTCTCTTCTCCAGGGGATCTTCCTGACCCAGGGATAAAACCCGGATCTCCTGCATTACAGGCATATTCTTTACCATCTGAGCCAGGGCTATTAAAAAGGAAGAGAAGGGGAAGGGTGTGAGAAGGGGGTAAAAAAGAATGTAGAAGAGCTCCATGAATTGCTGTAAGAATGATTTCCGTGATATATTATTAAGGGAACAAAAAGTAAAGTACAAAAGATCACATATTGTATACTCTTTTTGTGTGAGATAGAGGGGAAATATTTTAAAAATCAGGGCTTCCCTGGTCGCTCAGCTGGTAAAGAATCTGCCTGCAATGTGAGAAACCTGGGTTCAATCCCTGGGTTGGGAATATCCCATGGAGAAGGGAAAGACTACCCACTCCAATATTCTGGCCTGGAGAATTCCATGGACTGTATAGTTTATGTGGTTGCAAAGAGACGAACACAGCTGAGTGCCTTTCACTTTCATATAAGGAATACAGAGAAAATAAATCAGAAATAACAAAGTTGACTTCCTATAAGCTTAGGTAGAGGAAGAAATAGGGCAAAAGTGATACAGAGGCAGTGGCACTTGTTAGATTATTTCTTTTGACACAGTTTTAGACTTTGTAATCACCTTAAAGTTTTTAATATAAAAATTAAATTAAACCAATCCAGATGGAAAAGGGGACTCTAAAATGCAAAGGAAAGTAGAACAAATGGCCCCAATGTATTTCAAGAAATACTATAACCACACTCATGGGAGGGTTAAAAAAAAAGAAAGAAAGTACAAGCAGGTAATTTATGAACATAGAATTTGATTATTAAGCCCTCAGTTTTGGATGGGGTGGAGAATGAGGTGGAATGAAGAGAGAGAACTGCAAACAAACTCTGAACTTCTTTTAGTTCATTCATGATTTGAAGAGGGATGAGTGAAACAATACAGAAAAAATTGAATGTATTATAGATTGAACAAATAAGTAAATGTGCTGTACTGTTAAGGGCCAGAGTTTGCACTTTGCAAGAAAGGACATACAAATATGAAATCAAGTAAGTGAACAATGTCAGGATGAACTGGGATTGAAATCAATTGAACTCAACATGAACTCATGGTTTCTAAAATATAAAATACATGTGCTTATACATGTGTATGTGCACATGTATAGATAACTGTGTGTGTGTGTATATATATATTTTTTTTTTTTTACATATATATGGGGCTCCCCTGTTGGCTCATATGGTAAAGAATCTGCCTGTAATGCAGAAGACCTGGGTTCAATCCATGGGTCAGGAAGATACCCTGGAAAAGGGAATGGCAACCCACTCCAATATTCTTGCCTGGAGCATCTCACGGATAGAGGAGCCTGGCGGCCTACGTCCGTGTGGTTGCAGAGTTGGGCACAACTTAGCAACTACACAACAACACGTACATACACGTTTCTAACTCTGCCCACTGAAAGGGTCAAGCAATGACATCCTAAGAATAATGAGCAACACGAACTGCTAAGAACACTTGATCTTAGCCAAAAGGCTGAGGATGGCATCACTGACTCAATGGACATGAGTTTGAGCAAGCTCCAGGAGTTGGTGATGGACAGGGAAGCCTGGAGTGCTACAGTCCATGGGGTTGCAAAGAGTTGACACAACTGAGCGACTGAACTGAACTGAGCACACAAAACTTGGCTCTGATCCATTCCCCAATGGAAGGAACCAGGGATCCTCAGAGAAGTGCTGCTTCTAGACCTGGGGTAGGGAGGCAAAAGGTGAGTCTGGAAAGCCCTGCTTTGCCTAGGAGATCATGACATCCAGTCCCATCACTTCATGGCAAATATATGGGGAAACAGTGTAAACAGTGGCAGGCTTTATTTTTTGGACTCCAAAATCACTGCAGATGGTGACTGCACCCATGAAATTAAAAGACACTTACTCCTTGGAAGGAAAGTTATGACCAACGTAGACAGCATATTAAAAAGCAAAGACATTACTTTACCAACAAAGGTCCATCTAGTCAAGGCTATGGTTTTTCCAGTAGTCATGTATGGATGTGAGAGTTGGACTATAAAGAAAGCTGAGTGCCGAAGAATCAATGCTTTTGAACTGTGGTTCAAAAGTCTTGGAGAAGACTCTTGAGAGTCCCTTGGACTGCAAGGATATCCAACCAGTCTATCCTAAAGGAGATCAATCCTGAGTGTTCATTGGAAGGACTGATGTTGAAGCTGAAATTCTGATACTTTGGCCACCTGATGTGAAGAGCTGACTCATTTGAAAAGACCCTGATGCTGGGAAGGATTGAAGGCGGAAGAAGAAGGGGACGACAGAGGATGAGATGGCTGGATGTCATCACTGGAGATTGGACTAAAGAAATCAGGGTTCAAAACTGTGAAACCAGACAAGAGAGTTGTTGCAGGAGATGAATAATGGATGTCTGAATCACAGGTGGAGGCAATGAAGACAAAGAAAAGTAGGTGAATCAGAAATGTACTTTCAAGACAAGACTGATAGAACCTGCTGATGAATTAATGAGAAAAGGAAGTCTTTGAGTACCTAGTAGTACTGTGATGCTGTGTATTGAGAAAGATAAAAGTTGGAGGAAAAAGTATGTGGTGAGGATCCTTGTAGGGGTGAAATGGCAAGGATGAAGCATCTTGGACATATTTAGCTTGTGATTCTGTTAGGTACCCAGGTGGACATGGCAAGTTGACTATTAGATACGGAAGTATGGAGTTCAGAGGGGGCCCAAGATAGAAATTCTAACCCCATTCAACAGGCATTTTTAGCCTCATGTTAAAAACAGTGAGGGTCTAAAATGTGACTTAATTTTCTCAAAGCCTAGTAAGTTGATAAGCTAGGATTCAAGCCTTGTTAGCCACCTCATTGCACTTCCTTGGAGAACTCAAACTTCATCTCATATGTCTCATGTCCCCAAGAACACTTAGCAAAACACTCAGGGCAGAATAGAGGCTCAGAAAGTACTTGTTGATTGATTAATATGTCTGAAGATATTAAGAAACTCACCAAACAACAAATGTCGTATTAAATTTACACTGCTACATTTGAAATGTAGACTTGATTAATTGCTTTCTGGCAGTCAGTAGCATACCAACTTGGGCAGAAAGTAAGCAGAAGCAGAGAAAACAAATCCAGCCTATTTGAGTCCAAGTTAATATCAGTCCTGGATGTTTGGGCCTGGTCAATTGATGTCTCTGATTTAGTCAATAAGGCAAACGTTTCTTTTTCCTGTAGATCCTTTGACCTGCCTTCATCTGCCCTAAAGTGATAACACTGTCCTGTTGGCCATGTTAAGGTCATCAGAATTTAGTTAGTCCTTATGCATTATGGGAATCCCTGGTGGCTCAGTGGTGAAGAAACTTCTTGCAATACAAGAGACCACCTGCAATGCAGGAGACACAGCTTCAGTCCCTGGGTTGGGAAAATCGCCTGGAGAAGGAAAAGGTAACCCACACCAGTATTCTTGCCTGAGAAATCCCATGGACAGAGGAGTCTTGTGGGCTACAGTCCATGGGGTCACAAGAGTTGGACATGACTTAGCTACTAAATCACCATGCATCACCACAGAGCCTATGAATGCTGCATTTGTGGCCCAATTTCTACCAAGAAAAGGAAAAAGACTAGCTATGCCATGCTTGAGCAGTGCAATGAATCTTGTCTGGCCTGAGGTTATCCACTTCTTTTCCGCTACCAGTCTTTCTCATTTGGCTCTCTGTTATACGCTTAGTCTCAGTATACCTCTCTCCCAGGACACAAGAGGCTATTTCTCTCCAGTGATGTGGGGCATAAGCAAAAGTTTATCTGAACATTGTAAGGTGAGTATTCACTGTGTCTGGGGAAGAACTATATTTTCCACAAAACATGATTACCACAGAAAGAGTTGCATTAAACTGCTGACATGTCGTAAGTCCCTCACTTTGGAACAGTATTAGGATTAGCAGCCCTGAGGTTGTCATGTGGTAATTAAGGGACTGTGAAATGTTATATAAAGGCTCACAGCTGGCTGTTCGAGACAGCAAAATTGAAAGGCAGATTGCTATCACCAGGGGAGATCAGCTCTTCTAGTTCTGTAATATTAAGCCCCAGTGTTTGCTGGAAAAGCTGCAAGCATGTCAAGAGTTAATTTCTGGCCATTGTGTGACCCTCATGGTTTTCCTGTGGTGGGTCATAGTCAGGAAAAGAATACCATTATCACACTAGACTGGGGTGGTGTGTGAGCTTCTGCCAAGATGTGAAAAAAATTCGTATCGCTGGTTCAAGCTCTTTTGTCCTGACGCCCCTCCATCATGGGTTCTTACAGGGGAAATAAGACAGCATTCAGAAGACAAAAGTTCTCTGTCCACCAGTCCACTGACTTACCTCAGCCCTCAGAGAAATGGAAAGTTACATAGCTGCTTAGGAAGCTATTATGCTCCTTGGCGTTTCCTGCTGTTCTCATTGTCATTGAATCCCTGAGAGTGTTACTTAGAAATAAGGGATAATCACTAACGGTATATTACGTACGAGACGGTAAACTGTTTCTGAGATAGACTAATAGCCAAAGCAAAATGAAATCATTTAATCCATTTTCAACGCTGTTTGTTGAGAGTATACTATGAAACTATAAAAATCACTACTATTGTACAGCACACCATAACATTACAATGAAAAGTTTCTTTTCCTGGAGAGGGCGGGGAGTTATTCCATTATGCTCACTCCATCCAGCACTTTCTGGGTACACCACAACAGGCATAAGAATAAGATGAATGCCCATTTAGTTTAGGGGTAAATATGATCATTTTCACTGTTCAACACCTCCCTCCAGACTATAGGCATCTGCCAGAAAAAAACCTCTAAAGATTTTTTCCCCAAGTTTTGATCATTAGTTTTCCCAGCAGCAGAGCACCAACCTGACACTTTACCTGAAACGGTGGGGGTGGAGGGTGCAATTGGGAATAAAATGGTTGCCTAGATCCTGGGTGGATTGCCAAGCCACGCTTCCAAGTAAAACAGTATCTGGCCACCATAAATGTAATCATTGAAAACAACTTTTTTCTTTGAATTCTTGACACATGTATTCTAAGATAATAACACCTTATAAAACAATATCTCCAGTTATAAACTAGCCCTGCTAACTCCTGTAGTTGTATGAAATCATTTATGTCTCAAACTGTTATGCACTCAGACTATACCTGAATAATTTGCTTTGTGCAATGCTTTGCTTAAACCATATACCATGAGGCACTCAGTAAATACTTTATGGAGAAGGAGAAAAACAATAAAATTTGACTTCAAACTCCTCAAGAGTATCAGAAACCACTTAAAATTATTATGCAGAAACCAGTGATTTTAGTTCAAATATAGTTTTACATATATTTGAGAGAATATAGGTGTTTAAACCTTTTTTCAAAGTATATCTAAAAATATGAGGCTAGTTATAAAATATTAAGCCCCATTCATCTCTCAAACAAAAAAATCCATTCCATTATAAAGTCAATAAGGTTGAGAGGAAGAGTAAGTTAGAAAGTGATAGGGTAAAAGAAGGGTAGCAAATAGGTGTTATCTCATATTCCAGATCTGTTTAATTAACAGTGCCTATCTGGTGAGCACTCTCTTCCAACAACACAAGAGAAGACTCTACACACGGACATCACCAGATGGTCAGCACCAAAATCAGACTGATTGTATTCTTTGCAGCCAAAGATGGAGAAGCTCTATACAGTCAACAAAAACAAGACCAGGAGCTGACTGTGGCTCAGATCATGAACTCCTCACTGCCAAATTCAGACTGAAATTGAAGAAAGTAGGGAAAACTATTAACCAGTCAGGTATGACCTAAATCAAATCTCTTATGATTATACAGTGGAAATGAGAAATAGATTTAAGGATAGAGTGCCTGATAAGAATACACAGAAAAACTGTACAGAAAAGATCTTCATGATCCAGATAATCACGATGGTGTGATCACTCATCTAGAGCCAGACATCCTGGAATGTGAAGTCAAGTGGGCCTTAGAAAGCATCACTACGAACAAAGCTAGTGGAGGTGATGGAATTCCAGTTGAGCTGTTTCAAATCCTAGAAGATGATGTTGTGAAAGTGCTGCACTCAATATGCCAGCAAATTTGGAAAACTCAGCAGTGGCCACAGGACTGGAAAAGGTCAGTTTTCATTCCAATCCCAAAGAAAGGCAATGCCAAAGAATGCTTAAACTACCACACAATTGCACTTATCTCACGTGCCAGCAAAGTAATGCTCAAAATTCTCCAGGGCAGGCTTCAGCAATATGTGAACCATGAACTTCCAGATGTTCAAGCTGGTTTTAGAAAAGGCAGAGGAACCAGAGATCAACTTGCCAACATCCGCTGGATCATGGAAAAAGCAAGAGAGTTCCAGAAAAACATCTATNGACTCGATGGACATGAGTTTGAGTGAACTCCGGGAGTTGGTGATGGACAGGGAGGCCTGGCGTGCTGTGATTCATGGGGTCGCAAAGAGTCGGACATGACTGAGCGACTGAACTGAACTGATCTGGTGAGCTGGATTAAGACAGAGTCTGAGTGTATAATTATTTAGTGACATTTGCTGTGGGTGTGTGAAGGAGGATGGAATATATTTTATACGAGGCTGCACAGAAAGTATTTGGATTTGAAAATTTTTGCCAAAATGGAAGGAGATTAAGATGTGATTTGCTGCAGACTCAGGTGGTCATTCTGAAACATATTTATTTTCGTCCCTGTTCATAAGCAAGAGATCAAGATAGAAATTCTAAAAGGTAAATCTGGCTCCAAGTCAAGATTGAAGAAAGGCATTCAACAACAACCAAAAAAAACCAGATTCTTCCCACAAACATTTTACTTGCAAGTGTAATACATATTTACATATACAAATATATGTATTTAAATTTTTAAAAAATTGTCTACTACCTTTCCTGCTGCTGCCAAGTCGCTTCAGTCGTGTCCCACTCTGTGCGACCCCATAGACCGCAGCCCACCTGGCTCCCCCATGCCTGGGGTTCTCCAGGCAAGAACACTGGAGCAGGTTGCCATTTCCTTCTCCAACACATGCATGCATGCTAAGTCGCTTCAGTCATGTCCAGTTCTGTGCGACCCCACGGACAGCAGCCCACTAGGCGCCTCTGTCCACGGAGTCCTCTAGGCAAGAATACTGGAGTGGGTTGCCATTTCCTTCTCCAACTACCTTTTCTAAGAGGGCAATTGATGAAAAAGTGTGGATTTCAAGTGAAAAGATGTTGTGAGAGCAAGATCCATGGGGTTCAAACTCAACCCCAGAAAGCATCCTTTTAAAAAAAGCTATCTAGTCAGTGTGCAGAGGACCTAAGAAACTCGGCAACAGATTCAGCCACAAGCTTCTTTTTTTGCAGGGTACATGATTTTCACTTGAACATGGAAAGTGTCACACTCCCCCATCTCCTTTCCATGTGGAGTATATTTTAATGAGCAACCTCTCCTCCATCCACCTGTGTATGTGTGCATTGTGTACACACACTCACTGCTGTTTCCCAGGTAACTAGGCTGACCTAGTCCTCACACCTTTTACTCTTTTGAAGAGAGTTTCACAAAGGGGTAAAGAAAGGAGCCACATCAGGCAGAGGTTTCAAGCCATAAACTCACAGTCAAAACAAATTTATGATTACCAAAAGGAATAGAGGGGGTGGGAGGGAAGATAAATTAGTAGGAGCTGGGGATTAACCTATACACACCAATACACAAAATAAATAACAAGGACCTACTGTATAGCAGAGAACTATAGTCACTATCTTGTAACAACCTATAATGGAAAAAGAATCTGAATAAGAATATATAATTGAATCACTGCTGTACACCTGAAACTAACACAACATTGTAAATGAACTATACTTCAATTTTGTAAAAGTGTAAGAGAGGATTTTAAAAACTTTGCAATAGATGCAGCTACAAACGTCTGAACCTCTTACCGGAGGATGTGAGAAAATACCTAGCCATTCAAAAGAACAGTGATGGGCTGAGGTTCCAAGGAGTTCCTAGTGCATTTGGAGAACATATGTAAGAACCTCACAGCTGAGCAAGTGGCAGAACCAATTTGAGATGTAGAATGCTCCATACAGGGAAAGGGGCTTCCCTGGTTGCCCAGCTGGTAAAGAATCCGCCTGCATTGCAGGAGATCCCAGTTCGATTTCTGGGTCAGGAAGATCCCCTGGAGAAGGGACAGTCTACTCACTCTAGTATTCATGGGCTTCCCGGGTGACTCAGCTGGTAAAGAATCCTCCTGCAATGTGGGAGACCTGGGTTTGATCCCTGGGTTGGGAAGATCCCTTGGAGGAGAGCATGGCAACCCACTCCAGTATTCTTGCCTGGAGAATCTTCATGGACAGAAGAGTCCATGGTGTCACAGAGAGTCAGACATGACTGAGAAACTAAGCATAGCACAGCACACAGGGAAAAGGCATCTCAAGACAGAAGTAAATACAGGTTACCAAGCACATCTTGTACAGACTCGACTGAATCACAATCAGAAACAGGGATTAAACTGTTTAATTTTGGAGAGTTCTCTACTTTTCTCAAATGCATGTCATTCTCAGTGATCTCTGCCATGAACATTAGTGTAATAAGCACACAGACTAATAGAATCTATGTTAGTAATGAGGTATTTCTGTGGTTGTTATTTACTTACTAAGTCTTGTCTGACTCTTTTACGACCCCATGGACTGTAGCCTGCTGGCTTCCTCTGTCCATGGTATTTCCCAGGCAACAATACTGGAGTAGGTAGCCATTTCCTTCAGTGGTGAATTTCAGTGTGACTATATATAAATATCTAGTTCATAAAATAATATTTATTAAAATGGAAAAAACATTGCATTTACTGTTGTGTTTGATGGGGTTTTCATTAAGCCTACTATTTTTAATGATAATATGGTCCTTGGGAACTAATAGTCAAAGAGTTTGTAAAGCGTGTTTCCAAAGTTTAAGACTTTCACCAATCTGATCTTTCTTCAGAAAGTGAGGTAATGACAAGACCATCTATCCGAGAATGATACTCAAACATTCTAAAGTAGACAGGTTCCATAAGAACCTGGGGTTAGTAGAATATAGGAGCTCTGTCTTCTTTCTTTCCTGTGATAAAATTCATTATTTTCAGTAATTTCTGATAAATGAATATTGCCATTTGTTTCTGTGTTAGCAGGTAGTAGAAAAAACACCTAGCCCACTATTTTAAGCCAGTGTCATTTACTAAAGGAAAGAGTGTCACAATAAAATATATTTTCCAAACTTTCATTCTCAAGACAAATAACAGAGAGGAGGTCAAAAATCTTAAAGAAAATACTAGCCTCATTGACATCATGAATTGTTGGAGAGTGACAGATTACTTATTGCCTATGACATGCCAGATTCTGTGCAGGTTTGGGGCAGATAAAATTTTTAAGGCACAGTCATAACTTGTCTTATTAAATGTAAAGCTTTTGTTAATGTGCCAGCTGAGTTGGGAGTGGGTGACAAGGGCTAGGATATGATGCCCAACATCCTGGTTTTCCCAGGAATGAAGGGTTTTCCGGGTGTTAAAAACCTGGAAAATTTCTGGCAAACAAGGACAAGTTGGTCATCTTCAAAGCAGAGATTGACTAAAGCTTAGGGTCTGTTTATGAAAAGTTTGTATGCCCTGCAAGGGGGTTTGGCATTGGCCTTGTGGGAAAGGGGGCCTCTTCCTTGACAGAGTTGGAAGTAGTTATTCTGCCCTGGAGGCTAACCAGACACTTAGGAGGTTTCCTATTTGTCCAGGGCAGCAGCGAGGAAGGCCTGAAAGTGGGCAGATGCAGGGTGACTCAGAGAATGGGACGGACTTGAAAATCACTTCAGAGATAGCCTTGGAACTGAAAATACAGGCTCAGTGGGTGATTCAAAGTTGCAGGTGGGGGAAAAAGAGAAGTCAAGGATGACTGAGGGGTTGTCCTTGGATGGATAAACTTCGATGAGATTATGAGAGATGGGAGACATAGGAGAGTGAATCATACCCTCAAACATGGACTGACCTTAGGAATTATAAAGTGCCAGCCACGTAAAGATCTCGATCAAGAGCTGCTGCTGCTTCACTCACCCCTCGCCTCTGCTCACGTGGGAAGCTTGCTGGTAGTCTGGATTGCGATGCTTAATCAAAAGCCTTCTCACCGTGTGTGGCTATCCCTCTTCTCCTGCTGGCCTACATACGTTTATCTGGAATAGCCTTCTCATTACTGGTTAAAAGCTAGTAAGAACATTGAAAGTCTGAAGCAGTTGACTCAGAGCTATGGTACAGAGGCGAGCATTCTCCAAGTGAACTTTACCCCAAAAACAGCCAGGAGGAAGTTTACAAAGGCAAAGAGATGCTCTGGGGTTTCTTAGCTCATCTGCCCACTCTGGCCACCAATAATATTTCTTTTTTCTCCAACAATTTTTAAAAATACTTCTGATTTTAAAATAATGAAATGTAGAAACATACAGTAACCACATAGAGAAAAATAAGCTATTACCAAAATCCCAATATTGCAGGGATAGTTTCAGCTAAAATTTGGTTTTACTTCTTTTCTTACACATGGAACCCAAAGGTATCAGAGTTCATGTCTGTGAAGTAAAAAATTGATAATAAAAAAATAAAAATAAGACCCTCTATGCCCTACCTGGAAAATTAGAATGATGTCTTGATTTTTCCCATAGCCCCTCTCCCTACAAATTCTGGAGGATTCACAGACAAATTTGTCTCCATTTACACATAACAATCATTTTCTTTTGCCGGTTGTCACCAACCAGGCAGTGGGAGCTCAGACTGGCCCCTGAAGTTAACTCAGTAACTACTGATTTTTAAAGCCCGTCACTCACCATTGGTTTCTAAACTCACCTATACATCTCCCTCTAATTCTGCAATAATATGCTTTAACTCATTCATTTTCTGCTTAAATAAGCCAATCATGAATTCCGTGTTTGTAACTAGGAACATTGACCAACACATAGGCTTTCTCCAAATGACTGGTTGACTCCACTGGTTTGCTTCGATTTAGTATGAAACACTGAAAAGTTTGTTAGAAGCTCTGTGTAAGTGAGAAGGTGTGGCTGACTGGATTTTAAGCTGATCTTGGGGGCAAACACCTCCACTTAGTATCTGAAAGTCTTTTTATTTGAAGATGAAAAAAGATCAACTTTAAGAACAGAAACTTCCAGTCCCCTTCTTGGGGGTTATAGATTAGTTTCACCATTTTGTGGGCAAAGTGTGACAGGGGGCCAGGACTCTCACCCTTCAGTGTCAACCTTTCCATATAGCCACTCTCTTTGAAGCCTTCAACTTTGTCCAGTGTCCATTAGTTCACAAGACCTTTGGCTTAGCCTCTCTGGAGAGTGAATTTCAGTCTTCTGCTGGGGTGGGGACTTGTAAGGAGACCTCAAGGAGTGTGGGAAAGAAGCCAAGGATCTTAGCATTTCAACTATCTTTTTCCAGCTCCATTTATACACATACACACACACACAAACACACCAAAATTATGTTGATGTTCAATCCCTGAGCTTCTCTGATATTCTTCATTGTAAATCAGCCCATTTCTGGACTTCCTCCACTGTTACTTAAGAATGAAGCTGTCAGGACTTCCCTGGTGGTCCAGTGTTTAAGACTGTGTTCCCAAGGCAGGAGGCCCAGGTTCGATCCCTGGTCAGGGAACTAGATCTCACATGCCACAACAAAGACCCATGCAGCCAAATAAATATTTGGGAATGAAGCTTTCTTTAGGTCTGTTAAAGTCAGTTACCATTTGTTATGCTCTGTTCTAGCTTCTGATTTGTTTTTTTCTGCTCCTCCTCTCCCATTCCCTGTCTTTTATTATTCTAGGGGGGATTTGAGGAGTGGAAGTTTTGATTACTGTGTCTTCAATCCACCTTGTTTAGCTGAAACACTAATTTATTTTAATTGCCAAATAATATTTTATTCAATGGCTCTTCTATAATTTATTTAACAATGACCTATTTTTTTAACTCTTTATACTATCCCTCCCTTTTTGATATTTTAAGTAATGAAACATAAATAATATTGAGTAACATGTGGCTGGAGAAGTAATTGTGCAGAAAGTCCACTCAGTCTAGTGTTACAAGTTAAACATCCACTCTTGGGTAGTTAGGTACCTTTTGGACAAATGCTCAGTCTTTCAGATTCTCTCCTCCTACTCCCTCGTAATTAGTGCCTGGGATGTAGGAGCATCAGGTAACTTACATTCACAGGGTAGCAGGAAAAAGTGAGTCTTTGGACCCAGATTCTTGCCCTGATGCTGTTCTCATCTTTGGAAAGCCCTGTGAACACACTATGTTGAGGCCAATGTCCAAATAACTCATAGTTTACTTTTTCTTAATTTGTTAGTATCTTCTAGTTCTTGCTGCTTGACCTGGTACCACCTGCATTACAACTGGTCTTATGTGTTGCCTTGAGTTATTTGTGTGTTGCAAATTCAATCACTGGCTTGAGTGATCCACCACAAAGCTCCCAGTCTCAGGATCATTTTCCCCCAGGAACCTCCCCCATCAGCAGCATCAGCTAATGTCTGCCTGTCTCTATGAAGCCAATAGGGATTTCTGGATTTCTTCCATGCCATGCAGATACTGATGGACAATTGAGGTGGCTTCATTCAGACTTCTTTTATGGTTAACCCTGTCATGCCACCAACATTACTCTGCTGTGGTTACACTAGGTTGGTACGCATGGGATTAGAGAGCCCTGCAAGGCAGTCTCCTCTTAGAGTTCCAAATAGGAAACCCATCAGGAATACCTTCAGCTTCAAGTAACGAATCCAGCTATCAGTAGTTCAATGAACCAGGATCTGTATTTTTCACATAATATGAAATCCAAGGGTAAGCAATTAGTAACATTGTTGGGGCTGCCACCAAGGATCTGGTCTCTTTCTATATTTCTTTCCTACTGCCATCCTTTAGCATCCTAGTTTTTCATCCTCAAACTTGTTGCCTAGTGGTCTCAATGAAAAAAGCTGAGTGAAGAAGTGACACAATAATGTTTATTCTTTCTATAAGGAAAACAGCACCCTGTCCATAAAGCCCTGAACCACCATTTCTTTTGATATCTCATTGATGAGGAGGAAGGCTTTATATTAATTGGAGAGTGGCAAGAGTGTCAGCTACAGAGTTCTACTTCTTCCTGTCTAACCTTTCTCCCAGCTCTTGGATGATAAAAAAAGTATGGATCATCTTGCCTGATTCCTTTACCTCATCATTTCCCACAGTCCACTAGAGTAGAAGGACAGCCTTTCTTCCCAATTCCTCCTCCTTTTTGCCTGGGACAGCATCCTACCTCACCTTTCTTGAGTTTGCATTCCTTCTCTGAGCCTAGAGTAGATGCTAGGGATCATGGTTCATAGAAGATAACTATCAAAAAATTATACATTTAATATTGTCATGACAGTATCTCTGATAAGCAAAATTAAACCACAGTGATAGAAATCAGAACAGTTGCTGCTCCGGTGGAGACACTGAGTGGGAAGGGGCACTAAGGGATGTTCTGGGGTGATAAAACATTCTATATCCTGATGGCATGTGGATTTGTTCAAACTTATTGAACTGTACACTTAAAATTTGTGCGTTTCACAATAAATAAATTATACCTCAATAAAAAATAAAATAAAATGGAAAAAACTAACTTTGCCACTATTATAAACATTCTTACAATTAATTCTTCAAATACATTCATAATTATTTACTTAAGGTACATTCCTCAAAGGAAGATTTTGGAGCCAATGGATATATGCACCCTTTTAGGGATTTTGTTACCTTTTTCCAAATAATCTTCTAGAAAGATACTGTCTCATTTAAACCTCAGCTGAGAGTTTTAAAGAATAAGCAGCAGAATCTTAACTGTCATGGTTTTATCTGCTATTTAAACAAATACAAACGGAGTAATTCAGTCACGAATGTTAGCAAGCAGGTTATTTGGAAATTCTGGAGAAGGAAATGGCAACCCACTCCAGTACTCTTGCCTGGAGAATCCCATGGATGGAGGAGCCTGGTGGGCTACAGTCCATGGGGTCACAAAGAGTTGGACACGACTGAGCCACTTCCCTTCCTTAATCCTATTTCAAATCCTGAAAGATGATGCTGTGAAAATGCTGCACTCAATATGCCAGCAAATTTGGAAAACTCAGCAGTGGCCACAGGACTGGAAAAGGTCAGTTTTCATTCCAATCCCAAAGAAAGGCAATGCCAAAGTATGCTCAAACTACCGCACAATTGCACTTATCTCACATGCTAGCAAAGTAATCCTCAAAATTCTCCAAGGCAGGCTTCAGCAATACGTGAACCATGAACTTCCAGATGTTCCAGCTGGTTTTGGAAAAGGCAGAGGAACCAGAGATCAACTTGCCAACATCCGCTGGATCATGGAAAAAGCAAGAGAGTTCCAGAAAAACATCTATTTCTGCTTTATTGACTATGCCAAAGCCTTTGACTGTGTGGATCACAATAAACTGTGGAAAATTCAGAGANTGGAATCAAGATTGCCGGGAGAAATATCAATAACCTCAGACATGCAGATGACACCACCCTTGTGGCAGAAAGTGAAGAGGAACTAAAAAAACCTCTTGATGAAAGTGAAAGAGGAGAGTGAAACAGTTGGCTTAAAGCGCAACATTCAGAAAACGAGGATCATGGCATCTGGTCCCATCACTTCATGGAAAATAGATGGGGAAACAGTGGAAACAGTGTCAGACTTTATTTTTTTGGGCTCCAAAATCACTGCAGATGGTGATTGCAGCCATGAAATTAAAAGACACTTACTCCTTGGAAGGAAAGTTATGGCCAACCTAGATAGCATATTGAAAAGCAGAGACATTACTTTGTTAACAAAGGCCCTTCTAGTCAAGGCTATGGTTTTTCCAGTGGTCATGTATGGATGTGAGAGTTGGACTGTGAAGAAAGCTGAGTGCCGAAGAATTGATGCTTTTGAACTGTGGTGTTGGAGAAGACTCTTGAGAGTCCCTTGGACTGCAAGGAGATCCAACCAGTCCATCCTAAAGGAGATCAGTCCTGGGTGTTCATTGGAAGGACTGATGCTAAAGTTGAAACTCCAATACTTTGGCCACCTCAAGCGAAGAGTTGACTCATGGGAAAAAACCCTGATGCTGGGAGGGATTGGGGGCAGGAGGAGAAGGGGACGACAGAGGATGAGATGGGTGGATGGCATCACCGACTTGATGGACATGAGTTTGAGTGAACTCCGGGAGTTGGTGATGAACAAGGAGGCCTGGCGTGCTGTGATTCATGGGGTCGCAAAGAGTTGGACACGACTGAACGACTGAACAACTGAACTGAACCGAATCCTTTTTTATGGTTTCAGAAGAGTGTATGCTTCTCAAGAGTATACACTAAATAATTAGCATATCAGAGATAATTTCATAAAATTAGGTATTCAGGAAAGATAATCTTACCCATTTTCTATACCTTAACTTCATTTCTGCATCTCAGTCTACTTTTTTTCCATTGGTGGGAAAATAAGCCTAATTTCTTCTGAGAATTTGCACTAAAGTCTATGCAAAGACAAGGCATCAATGGTGGGCCTTGGTTCTTGTTGCCTCAATCCCCATTCTAGACAGGTGGTGCACTTCCTGCCTTCACTGGCTGCTTTGGGTCCAGTGACTCTACGACTTCAGTGACATCCCTGGGCACACATGCCCTGGCCAAGACACCATACAGCCACTTCTTCCTAGGGTCCTGCTCCTGATCCAATCTCAGGGACTGTAGATCCTTGTCTCCTTCCAAGTCTCTGTTTCTCTTACTCTATCATACCCACAGGTGGCGCTAGTGGTAAAGAACCTGCAGGCCAAGGCCAGAGGCACGAAAGAAGCTGATTGGATCCCTGAGTCGGGGAGGATCTCCTGGAGAAGAGAATGGCAACCCGCTCCAGAATTCTTGCCTGGAGAATCCCATGGACAAAGGAGCCTGGTGTGCTACAGTCCATAGGGTCGCAGAGAGTCAGACATGACTACAGCGGCTTAGCACTCATCATACCCACAAATCCCCTTTTGAGAACTGAATCTTTTAACCTCATTAGAAAGAAAGATTTAGAGGTTATCTGTCTTCCACCCAACTCAACCATGAGTTCAGTGAGAAGAGAGGGAATGAATGGTGAGCTGACAGAAGCCACATGTCCTCCCCATTGAGGAACCAAAGTTCTCATGGCTGGTTAGCAGTGGACCTGGATTCTAAATCAGACCTGCATTCTCGAACCAGCCCCTTGCTCGTCTGTAAATGAGCACAATTTCCCCGGTGACCTGGCCACAGTTTAGACACCAGAAGACTCAGGACAAGCCCAAAGAGAACTGACCGCCAGCACCATTGTGGGCCGCTGCTAACGCGAAGCATGAAGCATTTGCCCACACGATTCTCAGTTATCTCTACCGGTGAGGACAGGGAGAGAGAGCAGACCTTGGAGTTTTCGTCCCTTCCGTCTGGAACCTACACACAGAGCTGATAAACCACAGCAGAGCGGACTGATGTGAGCACGCTCTCTTCTGCTGTCCTTGCTGTCGTGGTCGCTGGTGGAAGTGCTAATGACAGGGAAATGGTCAGCAGCAGGAGGGCCGGGGGAGGCAGGAACAAGCCAAGGGATGGTGCAAAAGGCAATAATTAGCTCGCAGATAATCACAATTGGAAATAACTCGAATCTGAGTCATTTTCCTGAGGTTTTTCTGAACAGGAGGTAGGGAGAGGACAACAACCCAGGTTAGCAGCAAAGAGCTGTGAAGGTCTCTGCAGCAAGGATCCCCTGTCATCGGGGGTCCTGGAGTTCCTCTTCCTTCCCCCCTCACTGGCCCCACACACCTGAGCCTTAGCAGCGCTGAGAGTCAAGCAGTCAAATCACTACTGGAGACTGTGTCTATAATGCTGGGAGAAACCAGGGTCATCTTGCAGTGCGGGTTTGCTTCAGGGGGACCTGGCACACAGAGGCATCACGTGGGAGGCAGCAGCTTTCATCTTGGCCTAACCTGCGACATCAACTGCTTCTGCTTGCTCCTGGCCGGTTCACAGCCTCTCCCCTCATTCCACAAGGAATTTGCCAGCTCTGACCATACGGTCAGCTGCTGTTCCATACGGACCGCCTCACAGAGGATACCAAAATGTCACGCTTGGCATAAAAGCAGGGACTCGGGCTGCTATCTTGTGACCGTGGCAACCTCAGTCTAAACTGAACCTTCCTTATTCTGTGTACGGCAGGGCTGGTGGATTGCAAGAGCTGGTAGATCAGATTTCTCCGCCCTCTCTCTTTTTAGTTTTAAAACCCTTCCCAGACAGAATTGAGTTAAAAGAAGCTGCTGGTTTGCTTTTTGAAAGAGGCAAGGAGAAGGGTGAAGGTCTTTGGAAATCAGTTCAGAACGAGTTTGAATACAATTAGACAGGGGTCTCCTGCCTGCCATTGGCAATTTTCAGATTTCTTTCATAAGCCCTATGTTGCTTAGATTCTACTGTTGTGAAGACAGTGGAACCAAGACTGAAAGCCAGTAAGATCTGTTACTTTCTAGTAATGCCCAGGTGGTTCTTAGAAAAGCCACTTTAGTATCACAGTACTCTCGATTAATATGTATCGACCTTGAAAACCATTTGCAAAATCTATACTTACCAGCAATAATATTGACGGCTCTATTTTTTTTAAGTCCTCCACCTTTCTGTAGAAAAGGCACATGACTTTACATTCCTTGTCAGTCTTTACAAGGTCAGACTCACAAGATATAAGGAACAGAAGAAGCCTGATGTGAAGCTCACTAATCCAGGTAAAGATTAGCTTCCTGAACGATTCCATTCCTGGGACTGTCCTTGAATAGAGAAGAGAAAAGAAAATGGCAAGCCACTCCAATATTCTTGCCTGGGAAATCCCATGCACAGAGGAGCCTGGTGGGCTATACAGTTCATGGGGTCGCTAAAGAGTCAGATACAATTTAGTGACTAAGCAACAACAACTTGGCCCGTCTACCAGATCACACCAATGGGCAGACCATGTTCAAGCCACTAGAGGAACCCCAATAGGAAGGCACTGTTACGGGTATAGACTGATTCTTTCTCTTTCCAAGTAGGTTTCCAAGTATTATTTATTCATATCATATGACATGCATCGCTAACATGCCAGTCATTTGTTGAAAAACAGGACAAAAGAACTTAAGGTTCTAATCTGGGTTTGAGCCCCAATCCTTTTGCCTTATCAGCTCTGTGGCCAAGTCTGAGTTTTAGTTTCTTTGTCTGTGACTTGAGACTAAAAACCCCAGGTCTTCCACTTTCACGGGGTTGCTGGGGTCATAAAAATAAGGCCGCAAAAATTGTCACAAATCATTGTCCCTTGGCTTTTTTCCTCCACTCACCAAGCCCTAGCACCCTTGAGTTTCTCCAAAAATAGTTCTGAGTTCCCTCCGGGGGCGAGGCATCCCCATGTGTTTCTCAGCCGCTTGGGTTCTTCTTAACATCCACCTTCTTCTCTCCTGTTGTTGCCGGCATCAGCAGTAAGGGGCTACTGACGTCCACAGAGGATGAGCTTCAAGCCTTTTGCACAGGTGTTTCTGTACCAGTGGCATCTTTATAAAGTTCAGTGGCCTTAAACACCCTTTCCTGTCACTGTGCAGGGTGAGCATTCATACATTCAATTGTAATAGAACAGTACACAATGGTATATTGTCTATTAAATTATATTTATTGTGACTTTTTTTGTTATAACATACAAACCATTATTTTATGGGGAAGTACCCTCTATTCTTAACCATGGTTGACATATTATTCTACCATTCAGACCAGTGAGGTTTTTCTGTAAGTCCTTAAATACTTCTAAGAATACAGTAATATTCTCTGTTCAGAGTTCATCTGACAGACATTTGCATAAGAATCAAACATGCCCCTTTGTTGGGGCAAAGCAAAGAACTATAAACACAGAAACCAAGTCTTCTCTCTCCTCCCAGGCACCACGTGGTCTTCCTCAGCTCATGGCTTCTCTCTGGGGAACCACTAGAGTGGAACCACCCCTCTCCAATTTACTGCCTCTGTAAATTCAGTTTCTGCTGAACTGAAATTTAAGGTTACTTTTGGGTTCTATCTACGGCATCCAGGTCAATGCCAACAGTTTGCTGGTTTCCCAGCACGAAATTCCCAGAAGAAAAAACTGACTGTCTCATAAGTTGGTCACTGGCTACTTTAAGGAGAGTTAGGTCCTGAGTAAGGATTCAGTGACTCCTGACCTGGACAAAGGGATAGAAATTGGGCACATCCATATGGGAGGGTTGTGAGAACATAGATGAGAAGAAATCTCTCAACAAGGGGGCAGACAGACATGGTCCAAAGTATGTCTAGAACATGGTTGGTAAACTTCTAAGGGCCTGATAGCACATATTTTAGGTTTTGTGAGCCACACAGTCTATGTCTCAACTACTGAATCCTACCATTATGGTGCAAAACCAGCCATAACAACATGTAAACAAATGAGCTTGTATTCCAATAAAGCTTTATTTATAAACCAGGTGACAGGCTGGGTTTGGCCTATGGGCCAAAGTTTGTTGATTCCTGCTCTGTATTATTATGAAGATTCTCCTAGCGATACTTAGGAGTAACTCAGAAGCATCAAGGGCTTCCCAGGAGGCTCAGTGGTAAAGAATCCACCTGCCAATGCAGGAGATGCAGGAGATGTGGGTTCAGTCCCTGGGTTGGGCAGATCCTTTGGAGAAGGAAATGGGAACCCTCTCCAGTATTCTTGCCTGGAGAATCCTGTGGACAGAGGAGCCTGGTGGGCTACAGTCCATAACGTCACAAAGAGTCAGTCACAACTTAGCAACGGAACACACAGGTACCCAGAAACATCAAGAACTGGTTATTCAAACAATAATGTTTTGCCACAGAAGTATCATATGTTCCAAGTAGAAAATCTAGCTATGTAAAAGTAAATAAAATAGATGCTTTTAATGTAACCACTCAGAAAATACTACATGGCTCATATTCCAGTTTCTTTTTCTCTGTTTTTAAAATAATTGTTACACATATTTCTTTAGAAGATATCCCCATGTAAGAAAAAAACAGTAACTATTTTTTGCTGTCATTTAATTTTGTACTAATATCATTAATAATAGATGTAAGGCAGTTAAATGCTGGTAAATGTTTTTCAGTCAGCTCTCTGAGCAATCAAACAAGTCTAGATTTGCAGCATTTTTAGATTTCCATGGAAAGCACTCACATGATGGTTGATTTCAAGATACCAGCACTTCAACAGTTGGCTTCTAAAATTCCTGAAGTCTTAAGACTCTACACTTACCAGCCAAAATAAACCCATTCTAGAATGGGAAAGATGGTAGGCAAAAGGAGAAGGGGGAGGCAGAGGATGAAATGATTTGATAGCAGCACAGACTCAATGGACATGAATTTGAGCAAACTTTGGGAAATAGTGGAGGATAGAGGGGCCTTGCCTGCTGCAGACCATGGGGTCATGAACAGTCTGACACCGCTTAGCAGCTAAACAATAACAACAGAGAAAGTCACGGAGTATTCCATGTGTGCACCCTAAATTATTCTCCAACCTACCCACCCCCATTTGTGTAGACTACTTGCACTTTTCGTTATTAGTAACAATATTGCAATAAACATCTGTAAGTGTTTGTCCGTGTCGTCTTCCCTCAGATAGTTTTCTAACTCTGGAATTTCTGGGTCAAATCTATGCAGCATTTAAGGTTTTTAAAATGTATTTTTTTAATTTGCATGCAAAAATTTTTCTGTAGTAACAAATGAGAATGTGAATTTTGCTCAAATCCTTGCCACAACAACTGGGCTTCCCTGGTGGCTCAGATGGCAAAGAATCTGCCTGCAGTGCAGGAGACCTGGGTTCAGTCCCTGGTGGGGAAGATCCCCTGGAGAAGGGAATGGCAACTCACCCCAATATTCTTGCCTGGAGAACTCCATGGACAGATCATGAGGTTACAGATTCGGACAAAACTGAGCAACTAACACTTTCACACTTTCTTTTGCTACCGCTGGGTATTGGAAATAACTATTCACCAATGCAATTAGTTTCAAAGGTCATCTTATTTTTAAATTTTCATGTATTTATTTCAAAGATTTAGTTTTTCAAGGTCTATTGGCTAATTATATTCTTTTGTGTAAATTTTGCTCAAGTCTTTGCTTTTTTTTTTCTGGTAGCTTGTTACTGTTATCCATATTTGAGACATTAATTTTGGGATAACAATTCTTTCCCTGCCATATATGTTGCAAATGCTTTTATCCAGCTTAGGCTTTTTTCTTTTAATTTGATAATAAAGATTTCAATTTACAGAAGTTTTACATTTAATGTAGCTGACACTGTCAGTTTTTTCCTTTTGATTTATGCCTTGGATGTCATACTCAGAAAAGCTTTCTTCATTCCCAAGAGTATAAATATATTTATAGTCTATATTATAGACATATTTATCAACAATTTCCTAGTGCATTTTTGTGTTACTTTTCTATAGTTAAATATTTAATTCTTCTATAATTTACTTGGCAAGCAAGGTGAAAGTGAAAGTGAANTTTTTCTGGTAGCTTGTTACTGTTATCCATATTTGAGACATTAATTTTGGGATAACAATTCTTTCCCTGCCATATATGTTGCAAATGCTTTTATCCAGCTTAGGCTTTTTTCTTTTAATTTGATAATAAAGATTTCAATTTACAGAAGTTTTACATTTAATGTAGCTGACACTGTCAGTTTTTTCCTTTTGATTTATGCCTTGGATGTCATACTCAGAAAAGCTTTCTTCATTCCCAAGAGTATAAATATATTTATAGTCTATATTATAGACATATTTATCAACAATTTCCTAGTTCATTTTTGTGTTACTTTTCTATAGTTAAATATTTAATTCTTCTATAATTTACTTGGCAAGCGAGGTGAAAGTGAAAGTGAAGTCGCTCAGTCGTGTCCAACTCTCTGCGACCCTGTGGACGGTAGCCCACCAGGCTCCTCCATCCATGGGGTTCTGGAGGCAAGAATACTGGAGTGGGTTGCCATTTCCTTCTCCAGGGGATCTTCCCGACCCAGGGATTGAACCCAGGTCTCCCTGCATTGCAGGCAGACGCCTTAACCTCTGAGCCACCAGGGTTTTTTCCCAAACTGATCTTAAAAACCAATTACTGAATAATCATTTACAGAGTACTTGAGAATATTTATTTAATTATAGATTAATTAATTTCTTATATACTTTAAGTATTGTCTTTGCTGTGCAATGGAGAATTTATTTTTTGCTATTTAGCTGTGTGAGTTCAGAGTGAGTATAGTTAACAACATGGTGTTAAGTATGTGAAAGGTGCTAAGACAGTAGGTCTTCAAGCTTTTATCACAAAAAAATTGTAACTCTGTGAGGTGATGGATGTTAACTAAACTTATGGTAATCATTTCACAGCATATACATAGGTCAAATCATGTTGTACACCTTAAACTTATACAATGTTATAATGCTAATTATATCTCAATAAAACTGGAAAATTTTGTCTTTGCTTTCAGGAATATAACACACATTCTATTTTGTGCTAGCAAGTTCTTCTTCATTAAAGGTTGTTTGAGCTGGTAAAATATCAGATATATATTAAAATTGTTATCATAAATAGTTTATCATAAAAAGGCAATAATACGAATATGAATGTTTTACCTCAGCCCAGTGAAACCAATTTTAATTAAATATTCCTAACCCTCTCTATTCTGACTTGACCTCTGTTACCTACTCTTAAAAAAATGGTACTTTTTTTTTTCTCTTATGATTTCTTAATGCTAGTCCAGAATTTTAAGTAAGACATTTCTAAATCTCTGAACATTTACAGGAACAAATAATGAAGGCTGAATTTTGTAAATCTTGTAATTCTCTGTGAAACACTGCTTTTTAAATTTATGAAAGTTTAAGTAAAAAATTTAACAACATTGTTTAATACCAGGTGGAAAGAGCAACATACTAGAGAAGAATGAGACCTCCCTATTGCCTACAATCTTCTATTTTAAAAGTCATTGTGACTCTGTGCAGACTACAGCTCTCTGACAAAGGAACGATGAGAAGAGATGAGAAAAACCAATTCTGACTTTCTTTATCTATTCACAAGTAGATGGTGGTACCTCCTAATCAAGAAGGATAAGACTGACAGTCTTCAGTAGAAACCCAAACTTTGCTTGCTAGTTTCAGAACTTTGAGTAAGTTATTCAATCTCTCGGTGACTTCATTTCTTCATTGTGTGCCAAGTCACTTCAGTTATGTCAACTCTTTGCAACCCTGTGGACTGTAGCCCACCAAGCTCCTCTGTCCATGGAATTCTCCTGGAAATGGAGAATGGAGTGGATTGCCATGACCTTCTGCAGGGGATCTTCTGACCCAGGGATCAAACCTGAGTCTTCTGTGGCTCCTGCATTCCAGACTCTTTCTTTACTGCTAAGCCACCAGGGAAGCCCCAGTTTCTTCATCTATATAATGGGAATAAAATCTTGAGGTCACAGTGAGGTTCTGCTATTCTATGTGAAAAAGTGTCTAGCAAAACATATGGCGTATAAAAATCAATAAGTGTTTCTTTTCCCTTTCATGTTCTCAAATATAACTGCATGTTGCTACTGCCCTTTGGAGTAAAAAGCCCATTGTCTTATCATCAGAAGAACTACAGAACTACAGGGAAGAGTTTATACCTGCTTCCCTGAAAATTTCAACTAATGTCCCACCATTGTGGAAATTTTCTCAGCCTCTCCTGGGTTGTTTGTGTGCCCACAGATATAGTCTGTGCACTTACTAGGAGGTTTGTCAAAACTCATTTCTTTATTTTTTAAATTACACACTAAAATCCACCATTTATGGTATATAAATTGATGGTTTTTGATTCACCACCTTAATGACGATACATAATGATCCTACTACCCCATTTGCTCCCCAGCACTGTCCCTTTGTGATCAGCCTCCCCTCCCACCCTAGTCTTCAGAAACCACAGATTTTATCTGTCCCTATAGTTCTATTTCTTACAAAATGTCATACAGATGGAATAACATATTATCTAAAATTTATGTCTAGTTGCTTTTCAAACAAAATCACTTGAGATTTAGCAATGCCACTGGGTGTATCAATCATTTGTTTCTTTTTATTGGCCAAGTAGTATTCCACTGTGTGTATGTATTATCTTGGTTTATCCATTCATTGGTTGAAGGGTATTTAAGTTGCTTCCAGTTTTTAGCAATTATTAATAAAGTTGCTGTAAAAATATCAATGGGCTCCCCTTGTGGCTCAGCAAGTAAAGAATCCTCCTGCAAAGTGGGAGACCTGGGTTCGATCCCTGAGTTGGGAAGATCCCCTGGAGAAGGGAAAGGCTGCCCACTCCAGTATTCTGGCCTGGAGAATTGCATCGACTATATAGTCGCTAGGGTCACGGAGTTGCACATGACTGAGAGACTTTCCCTTTCACTTTTAAACATATCAATACAGGTTTTTAAGGCCATAAGTTTTCATTTCTTATGAATATAAACCTAGAAGTGGCATTACCACATCATAAGGTAAGTGTAAGGAACTACTAAATTATTACACCACTTTGCATTTATACCAGCATTATGTGAGAGTGCTGATTGCTCTGATTCCTTGCTAGCACTTGGCATTGTATATTGTCAGCTTTCTTGAATTTTTTTTTTTTTTGGTGTTACCATTCTCCTACATGTTTTGCTGTCATTTAGTCACTAAGTCATGTCCAGCTCTTTGTGACACCATGATCTATAGCATACCAGATTCCTCTGACCTTCACTATCTTCCTGAGTTTGCTCAAATTCAGGTCCATTGGGTTGGTGATGCCATCCATCCATCTCATCCTCTGTGCCCCCCTTATGCTCCTGCTCTCAATCTTTCTAAGCATCAGGGTCTTTCCCAATCAGTCTGCTCTTTACTTTAGGTGGCCAAAGCATCAGAGCTTCAGCTTCAGCATCAGTCCTTCTAATGAATATTCAGGGCTGATTTCCTTTAGGAATGACTGGTTTGATCTCCTTAAAGTCCAAGGGCCTCTTAAGAGTCTTCTCCAGCATCATGATTCAAAACCATTGATTCTTTGGCACTCAGCCTTCTTATTGATCCAACTCTCACATCCATACATGACTACTGGAAAAACCATAGCTTTGACTAGACGGACCTTTGTTGGCAAAGTGATATCTCTGCTTTTTAATATGCTGTCTAGATTTGTCATAGCTTTCCTTCCAAGGAGTAAGTGTCTTTTAATTTCATGGCTGTAGTCACTGTCTGCAGTGATTTTGGAGCCCAAGGGGAAAAAAATATAACTACTGCTTCCACTTTTCCCCCTTCTATTTGCCATTAAGTGATGGGACCAGAAAGTGAAGAGGAACTAAAAAGCCTCTTGATGAAGGTGAAAGAGGAGAGTGAAAAAGTTGGCTTAAAGCTCAACATTCAGAAAACGAAGATCATGGCATCTGGTCCCATNTGGACTCTGCCAGAAAAGCCTCGGGGGCTGGGGAGGGTCGCAAACTCCAAAGCACCGGTTTTCTTTCCTCAGAGCACAGACACAGACACAGCCCAGCGACTGATGTCATCACAGTGGCTCCAAAACAGCGCGGTGGCTCAGGCCGGTGTAGAGTGGCCTAGTGCATCTCTGAGAAGCTGGCAGTCCCACGACACAGTCCTAGTGACACAGACACACAGATACACAGACATCCCCATCTCGCATCCACACTGATGCCATCGCAAACACTGTAACTCCCTGCGCCACCCAGCATTGGAGCGCCTACCGGCCCGAGCGCACGCAGGCGAAAGCCGGGCAGAGCGGGCAGCGCGCCGGAGAAGCCCGGGACCTCGGGAGCCTCCAGGGCGGGCTCGTCCAGCAGGCAAGTCCCGGCCCGCCGCCTCGACGCAGACCCGGCGCTCAGATGCTCGGGGAAAGCGACCGGTTCCCGACGTCCTTCGGCTCGTCCCTCCCCGGCGCCTTGCGGACCGGAGGCTCCTTGCGGTTCCCACCACTCCCCGCCTCCTGCGGGCTCCTCGCGACCCTCCGAGGCCCGCCCGGGAAGGAAAAAAAAAAAAAAATCCTTCTCACTCCGGGAGTCCTCACGCCAGCACGGGTCCCACGCAGACAGCTGGCGCCTGCCCTTGGGGACACACGCCGAGACAGACACGCGGGCCTCGCGATGGTGGCTCCGCTGCAGCCCGCGTCCCGGGCTGGGGGAGGCCCCGGGCGGGTCGGGCGCGTCGGGCGCGCAGATCCTCTCTTGCGACCCCCGAACCTCGCGGGTTCGAGAGAGGCTGTGCTGGTTGGACCGGCCGCCGCCGCCACCTTCCGAGAGGCCGATCGGGGAAGGCGCCCGGCGGCTTCCGGGGGTCCTCCCCGCGCCGGCTCTCCCCGACAGCCCCCTGCGTCCTTATTTTCTTTGCCATGTTTCTTTCCTCAGCCCTTCCTGCGGAAATCATCATCTCAGAAAACTTTCTCTCTCCGTTTCCCCTCCCCGCTCCTTTACTTTCTTTCCCCCACTGCCTTTTATCCCGGCGCAGCCTGGCAGAGAAGAGCGTTAGGAGCGGGCTCCGAGGTGCCCGGTAAGTTCCGGGAGGCGTGGAGGCCAGAGCCTGGCGTCTCCGAAGCCTCCGCGCAGCGCCTGGAGCGCTGGCCAGCTGCTCTGGCTCCCGCCTGCCTGATCCCGCTACCCGGCCCTTCCCCTCCCCATCCTTCCCAGCGGCTGGGCTGGCGGCTGGGGATGGATCTAGAGCGAGGTGCCCGCTGGTGGTGGTGAAAAGGGGTCCCTGGGGAGCTGGGGCTGGACCCTAAACCCAGACCCCTCTTTGCGGCACAGCCAGGCTTCCTCCAGTCAGTCCAGGGTCTCTGGGCATTTCTGTGGTAGGACAACCCCCTTCCCCGTCAGAGGTGCCCAGCTGCCCCCTACCCACCCACTCTGGCTGTGCCCTACCCTGGGGGGCCTCCCAGTGGGAGCTGCCAAGAACCACACCAAGTCCCCCAGCATGGTCATTTTGCCTTTTTTATTTTTTTCTGTGACCTAGAGAGGCAGCTTCTGCCACACCATGCAAAATCCTCAGCCACTCAAGCCCACTCCTCAAGTTCTTTCTCTCCGGCCTCCCGAGAAAACAGCTGGATTGAGAGATTTGACTAGTTCCCTTGCAGGCTTTCAGATGCAAAACCCGCTTCTGAGCCCTTCTGTTTTCGGAAAGGAAAACCCAGAACTGGCATCTTGCGTAACCCTTCCCTCTACAGCCCACTGTCCGCTAGCCTGGCCTCTCGGCCTCTCAGCCCTGAGATAGCAGTGTTTGGATTTGTTATGTAAGGAAGGGAGGATTAGAGGTTTGTGCTGCTCCTCCTCCCCCCACCAAAATAAAAGTCCTCACAGGGCTCATCGTGTAAAAAAAAAAACCAAACAAACCCCATCACAGTGTTTTGTTGCAGCAGGCGGCAGCTCTCCTGGAAGAATTCAGTCTGGGTAAAAAAAGCTGCTCCTGAGTTTGTGCCCAGCACAATACTTGGGGGAGATATGCCAGCTTGCAGTGAAGGGAGAGTCCTGCGTTCAGGGTGTACCCCGTTCTCGAAAGCAGCTGGTACTTACAGACTCAGAGGACTAGCCTCCTGTTGGGGAAGGCAGATGCTACTGCTGCCGGGATTTCATCCTTTCTCCACTTCCTGCCCCTGGGAGCAAGGTGCCCAGATCCTGGAGAGCCCCCATTCTCTCCGCCCTGCTTGCCTTCACCGCCTTCACCGTGTGCTACATGCATTTCTGAGCCTTACACGTGTTCTTAATATCTTGTACCCTTTCCCCTTGTCCTCCACGTATTATCTTAAAAGATGCACTTAGATAAGAAAATCGGAGCTAACTGTTCTCACTTGGAGGGAATTAAATACGCGAGAAAAGTTGCCACTCCAATTTGGAAAAGCAGCTACATTATTAATAAGGATTTGTTCCGAACTAGGCTCAGTTTTAGCTGCCTCTCTGCATTCTTTGTCTGTGAAGTTACTCTCATGTGAAATAGCAGCCACTCATTACACATTCCTTTTTGTTGGTATCAAAAAAAATAAAGGATGATATCCTTTAGACTGGAGGGGCCACCACAGGGGCCGGGGGAGGAGGCCTGCAACTTTCTGGAAGAAGCCAGTTGCCAGGAGAAGAGAGGGCTGAAGTCCACAAACTCAGTATTTATATTGTTGTCTTTTCGTTTTTTGGAGCTCGGGGCCCTTTATCGGGGCTTGCATTTCCAAAAGTAATTAGACAAGGGTGGGAGGCTAGACGGCGTCCATTTTGGAGCCGGGGAGGGCAGGTGGGCACGAGCCTGGCCTGTGACTCCACCAGGAATCAGGAACGGAGTTTGTCCCGAGGTTACTCGCAAGTTCTCTAGTTTCTTCTGATCTGTCACTTTCACTGCTCTGACCCTGCCGGGGTTACCTGCATCTCCGTTCTTCTGAGAGGGCATGGACATGGTCTGGTCCAAGGACAGCAAAGGGCTTCCTGATGCAGGGCTTGGCATCTGCCTTCCTTTGTGTCCTGGGAATCTGAGCCTGGCACACTAGTACTTTTCCAGGGACCAGGGGCAAGCCGATTGTAGCACATGTAAGGCCTGACCAGTTCACGAGGTACATCCCATCACGGCATTTCACTTGACTCTCGGAGTGTGGACTGCTAATATCCACACCAGTCAGGGGTGGATAAATAGGCTCAGAGCAGTCATCTCTTACCCAGGGTCATCCAGTGCAGGATCTAGGACTTGAATCCCCACCTATCTGATGCCAAAATTCGTCTTTTTGCCATCAAACTCCTTAAGTCCACTATGCCTTATCTGAAACACTGAGGAGCAGGGTAGAGCTTAGGGAAAAGTATGGACTGGTGGGGAATAGCCTTTGCGGGGGACAGTTTCCTTTCTAATTCTCTTTGTAGAGGGCAGTCACTTTCTTGGGGGTATACGTAATGCTCTCCAGCCACAGGGCTCCCTGCCCAGGCACGGGGGATGGGGAATGAGGCCTTGGAAATGCAGCAGGACCAATGCCATAAGAGGGTGGGAGGGACACTGCAGGTCTGATGACCATTTCAGTCTTTCATGGAGGAGCCAGCAAGTTACGGTGCTTGTGTGTTTGGTGTGTGTGTGTGTTGCGGGAAGGCCCACCTGGGCATTGTTAGGCTTGGGACACTGGTGCTTTTTGTAATTAGTCAGAGTCCTCTCACCTTTTATCCATTCTCAATGGAACTTTCCAAAAATTATTTCCTAACGATCAGGGCAAGTGTTTCTAGAGGAAGTAGCCTCTAGGTGAGGCAATTTTGATGGAATTACTCATAGATGAACCAAAGCTGTTTCCAGTATGATACGGGAGCTTTGGACCCTCACCGAGGTGTGCGTAGTCTCATGCAGGCACCTGCAGAAATGTGTGTGTAATTCACACTTACATATACAGAGGCAGGCACATAGATGCACACACATTTAAATGCTTTATTTGCTACACATTCACTTGCATGTATGCACATGCAGGTACATTGCACACAGACCCACAAGTATGTATGCATGCCCATGTGTGTGCCTGTCCAAATGCCCATACACACCCACTCATGCAGTGTGCATGGAATGTGCACCATTATGCACAAGCCTGTATGGATTTACACTTACATCGAAACACAACTGATTGCATATGTATATACACACAAAATATGCATGGGTCATATCCACAAATGCACACGTTGGGTACTGAGCAGTGGCCTTCACATGCATTCACACATGAGCACCACGTCACAAGTGAAATGTGGCTCTGGTGGGGTTAATGGAGGCCCAGACTCCCATAAATATTTATACGAAGCACTCAAGCTCTCAAAGCAGGAGACGAAACCTCTCCCTCCAAGCCGCTGTAAATCAAGCAGCTGCTGCGTGGTACCTGTCAGATCCATGGCTGTGTGCTCCTGGACCTGCTCCGTGAGGGCGGCCATATACGTGCTGGAGCACACGGGCCTCTCCCCACCTCCCCAGGCATCCCCGCCGATGTGCCAAGGTCGGTCTCAACATTCTAAGGATTCTTCTGTGAGCAGTGAAAAGAAGCATTTGAACACTGCAGCTACTGCAAGTGCAGGGAGGCTGTTTGTGAATATCTGAGTCTGAGATTCTCCACTGAAGACAGAAGTGATCCTAGAGGGCCTTGGAGAGCTGGTGGGGGCTAAAGAGGGCTGGAGGTCCTGGGCTGGCCCAGGTTCACTGCAGCAGGGACTTCAGCTTCTGGGGTTGGCTAAATTTGGGGCCCCAGGAGCCTGCTGAAAGGCACTGAGCTATACTGCCTTAACCCTGTGTTCAGTGAATATTCTGCCTCCAATCCTGCCACCTCAAAGCTTTCATTCAACTATTGAGCAAATATTTGTTGTGTGTCTTCTCTGTGCCAGGCACTGTACTAGGCACTGTGTCTTCCCTCTGCCAGACCATACAACAATGGGCAAGGCCAGAAATAATCCCTGCAAACAAGTCTTCATGAGGTTTACAGTCTAGTAGGAGAGAGAGAGGGCTTCCCAGGTGCCTCAATGGTAAAGAATCTACTTGCCAATACAGGAGATCCCTGGGTGGGGAAGATCCACAGGAGGAGGAAATGGCAACCCTCTCCAGTATTCTTGCCTAGGAAATTCCATGGACAGAGGAGTCTGGTGGGCTACAGTCCATGGGGTCACAAAAGCGTCAGACACGACTTAGCAACTAAAGGACAATAAGGAGAGAGACAGATGCAGTTAGATGCTTAACTATCCAGGGTATAATTTAAAAAAGAGATAACTGCTATGGAGGAACAAAACCTAGCCCTCTGAAAGCCTGTGTATAACAAAGAAGCTGACACAGACTGGGAAAGAGTGGTCAGGAAGGGCTTCCTGGAGGAAGTGATATTTGAGTGAAGATCTGAAGCATGAATAGGAGTTATCCAAGTCAAATGGATATGGGAAGAACATTCCAGGTCTAAATCTCTTTTAGTCTTAATTTTAAAATAAGTGATCAGGATCTCTGTCTCCCTGCTGATTTTTTCTTCTGTTTTCTCACCTTGCTCACTGTCCTGCCACACTGAATGTCTGATGTTTCTGAAACCTGCTAGTTACCCTACTAGCTTTGGCTTTGGCTTGAGCTGTTTCCTCTGCCTGAAATGCTCTTCCTCCAGACAAAACTGTGGCAAACTCCCTCTTCTTCAAATCCTTGCTCCAATTTCACCTCCTTGATCAGGCCTATCCTAACCTCCCTACTTGGTCTAATAACTTGCTCTCTACCACCTCCCTGAAAATTCCTGACCTGCCTTATTCTGCTTTACCATTTCTTTTTTTTTTTTTTTCTTTCTCGCCATAGCACTAATCATCTTAGGACTCTGGATTACCTCTTTACTTATTGCTTATTTTCTGCATCTTCCTGCCAGCAATAAGCTCCTTGAGGTCACCGCCTGATGGCTGTTTTGTTCACGGATGTTCCTTAGCACCAGGAATGTGCCTGGCACTGTAGCCCATCAATCACCCAATAATGAGTTGAATGAATGTGTGTTGAGTAAAATGTGTTTAAAGAGGAAAGGGGGTAGCAGCTGGGGAAAAGTTTGAGGTCCCATGTATATTTATCTCTATCTATATATTATCTCTGGACTTCCCTGGTGGCTCAAATGGTAAAGTGTCTGTCTACAATGTGGGAGACCTGGGTTCAATCCCTGGGTCAGAAAGATCCCCTGGAGAAGGAAATGGCAGTTGACTCCAGTACTATTGCCTGGAAAATCCCATGGACAGAGGAGCTTGGTAGGCTACAGTCCATGGGGTCGTAAAGAGTCGGACACGACTAAGCAACTTCACTAGTGACTATATATTATCTCTATCTACCTACCTACCTACCTATCTATTATCTCTTTCCATTTAATCAATTTATGTATCCTTTCATCTATCAGTCATCTGTCTACACCTATCTGTCAATTATTGATCTATATCTGGGGCATCCCGGGTGACACTAGTGGTAAAGAACCCACCTGCCAATCCAGGAGATATTAGAGACGGGTTCGATCCCTGGGTTGGGACGATCCCCTGGAGGAGGGCATGGCAACCCACTCTAGTATTGCCTGAAAAAGCCCGTTGACAGAGGAGCCTGATGGGCTATAGTCCATATCAGACACAACTGAAGTAACTTGGCATGCATCTGATAGTTGGATGGCATCACCAGGTCAATGGACATGAGTTTGAGCAAACTCTGGGAGATGGTGAAGGACAAGGAAGCCTGGTATGCTGTAGTCCATGGGGTCACAAAGAGTTAGACATGACTTAGCAACTGAACAACAACAAATCCGTCTATTTATTCATCCATCCAATCTGTATATCTATTCATTTATCAGTATCTAGAAATCCATCCAATCTATGTATCTATTAATCTGTCAATCATCTATCAATTATCTATCTTTCCATTTATTCTGTTTATTATTTGTCATCTATCAATTATCTATTCACCTACTAATCTATCTATCCCATCTAATCTATTTATCCATTCATTCATTGAGCATCTATCTATTCATCCAATATATGTATCTATTCATCTATCAATTGTCTGTCTATCAAATATCTATCTTGTATTTAGTTTTTTGATACTCCTTAAAATACATACTACTGAAAATGTTTTTTTAAAGTTGTTTGTATATCATGCTCCAAATTCTTGTGTGTATCATTGATGCCCTTTGGGACACGTTTTGGTGTTTGTCAGGAGAAAGTCTGACCTCTGATGGGAGAGGCAGATGGGGGAGCCCCAGGGTGGGATAGCAGAGGAGGAGAAGGAATTGGGGAGGGAGCCAGAGCAGAGCTTAATCTCCTTGCTTCCCCCTAGGTGCTTGGTGGGTCTTTGAAGAGAAAAAGGTGGGGTGGGGGATCAGAGAAGGCTCTTGTTCAATGCTGAGGGCATCGAGGTAGCTAGTCTCCCACCCCTTTCTGACTGCCCTTCCTCCCCCAGTTTATCCTGTCCCTCACTCTAATCTCATGCAGAAAACAAACAAACAAACAAACAAACAAAAAAAAAACCAGGCTCTTCCCCCTCGTTGCTTTCTGAGCAGAGAAGAAAGCCTCCTAAATACTTTGTCCCCTTGACAAGTTATTTCTAAAAAGAAATAATGTCTCTAAATCCAACATTTGTGATGACTTAAAAAAAAAGAAAAGAAAAGAAAACACGCCACAAATCAACAGCTCTCTTGTTTTAAGCGATTGCTAGGTTTTGGAGAGCAGGCTGCTTGGTAAACATACTTGGTAAACATCCAGAAAGGATTGCATGCAGTGTCCTCCAGTCAAAACCAACCTTCCCCAAGCCCCTGCTTTCTGTTTCATTGATGCAGGAAGAAGCTCTCTAAAAGCAGACCAGAGATGAGGCTGCCGCGGTTACTGGAGGACATTTCTTCTGGGATGGGAAATCTATAGGCATCTGTGAGCAGCCTATCCACCCTCCCTCCCCTGCTCCCTACCACTTTGTATTCTTCACCGGATGTTTGGCTCTCTGCCTCACACTGGAAGGGAACAGCCATTCAGCCCATCTCACAGCTGGGTAAACTGAGTCAGGGACCTCTTGTTTCCAAGGAGAGCTGGGACAGAAAGTGTCTCAGGGTGCCCATTAATACCACGCAGCCAAGGAAACTCCATCAAGTCCTTGTTGGTTCAGTTCTTGAGAAATAAGCTGATTTCTTGGGGGGCAAATCTGCATTTATATGCCCTCTCAGAGGCATCCTTCTGGCCTCTTCCATACCACACTGTAGCCTGGAATGTCCTTGCCTTTTTTTTTGGTCAATTCCTAGAGTCTTCAAATAAATTCCCCTTTCAGCTCCCACCCTACTCCTCCAAGACTACTAGAGCCCTCTTTCAAAAACTCACCTCTGATCATGTCACTGTCTTATTGGCAACATCAACAAGTCATTGGTTTGTCCTTGTTCCAAAAGAGAGCAAGTTTCTGAATTTCAGATCCATCTCAATTGTGGCTTTGGCAGTCCAAGATGCTGAGCCCAGATTCTGAGGCAATTTGGGGAAGGTCAGAGGTCAGAAGTGAAGTGGAAAGTCCCCTGGGAAGAGTCTGTCCTGGCGTTCAGATGACCTCTAAAAGGAACCCATATTTACCTGCCTGTTGGCCCGTCTAGCTTCCGTCTCTGGGTTTTATATTGTTACATAGTAGGAAAAGTTATCCATCGACTGGATTATAGGCATGATGTATCTTGAAGACCTTTCTTTTGCTTGAGGTCTCTAAAAAGAATGACTCTCTTGTGTTCTCTGGGATGGCCCACCTTCCTCTCTCTGTTTGCGTGACAGACAAGCGGGACCAGAAGACCAGGAGTCTTGCTTTCGAAAAACAGAAGCATGAGGTTGAAACTTGTGAAATTGTTCATAGGTGATAGATTCATTCCGTAGAACCTGTGGGTCTAGAGTTGGTTCTTGGGACTCTTCCAGGGCATATTATTAGAAGGATGGCTTGCAGGTAGTGAAGGGACTGGAGATTATTAGGACCCAGAATGGGATCAACCAAGAACACATCAGGTCAGAGTCATCCATGCTCCTGGCACTGTTAAGTATTTTACAACGACTCACTCATGCAAACTTCACAGCAACCTTATGAAACAGGGGAAGAGTATGTCTCCATTTTCTGGGTGAGGAAATGGAATCACAGAGAGGTTAATCAACTTGCTCAAGGATGCACAGTGAGGAAGCAACCGTGCTGGGATTCAAAGCCAGGCAGTCTAAATCCAGAGCCTTTGTTCTCAGCTCTTCTACTCTTCTGAGGTTGGGGTTTGGATAAGTGAGGTAGAATTGGGGACTGATGGAGAAGTGCTTTTGGGATTTTATCCAGTGGAGTCTTGACTCTTGAGAGTGTCCCTGACCCCAGACCACCCTGCCTCCTCTCTTGAGCCTTTGTTGCTCCACTGGGGACATTGCTTTAAAAAACTTTTTTTTGAGATATAATTGACCTCTAATTTTGTATTCGTTTCAGGTGTACAGCATGATGATTTAACATTTGTGTATATTGTGAAACCATCAACGTTAAGTCTGGTTAACATTTGTCAGCCATCCCCAGTCACAAAAATATTTTCCCCCATGAGTGATGAGGAAAATTGCATTTATTTATTTAAAAATTGAATCATTTATTTATCTGACCATGCAAGGTCTTTGTTGCTGCTTGTGGGTTTTCTCTAGTTGTGGTGAGTGAGTGGTGGTGATGGTTTAGTTGCTAAGTTGTGTCTGACCCCATGGACTGTAGCCCACCAGGCTCCTCTGTCCATGGGATTCTCCAGGTAAGAATACTGGAGTGGGCTGCTCTTTCCTTCTCCAGGGGATCTTCTTGACCCAGGGATCAAACCCAGGTCTCTCGCATTGTGGGTGGTTTCTTTTTTACCATCTGAGCCACTGGGGAAGCTCAAGAAGACTGGAGTGGGTAGCCTATCCCTTCTCCAGGGGAACTTCCCGACCCAGGAATTGAAGGGAGTCTCCTGCATTGCAGGCAGATTCTTTGCCAGCTAAGCTACCAGGGAGGTCCTGTTATACATATGCGTATACCCATTGTTTTTTTTCGATTCTATTCCCATATAGGTCATTACAGAGTTTTAAGTTCCCTGAGCTATACAGTAGGTCCTTATTAGTTATTTATTTTATATACAGTGGTGTGTATGTGTCACTGCTTTTAAATTAATTTTTCTGAGCTATTGGCAAGTAGACCCACTCAGAAACCGTCAATGGCTCCCCTTTGCCATCGGTGGGCAAATTCCAAATTCTTTAGCTTGGCCCAGCACTGGGAGCGCTTGCTACTCCACCCTTTGCTTAGCATCCTGTGCTAGGCCAGACTGACCCCAGAACCCGCCCTGTGTTCTCCAGCCTCCACACCTTGGAGGTGTGTGATTCCCTATGAAGTTCTCTGTCACTCACAGCCTGTGCCTCTGTAGATCACCTCCTTTTTCAATTGCTCCTGAGCCATTCAGAGGTTAAGCAACTTGTTCAAAGATGCACAGTTTGTCAGAGACAGTGCTGGGATTTTTTTTTTCTGACATCTTTACTGAAGCTGGAGTGGGGACCTAGAAGGAATTCAGCTTATAGTCAGGTAGACCTCCTCTTGCTGGTTGTGGGGACTTAGGTAAGTCATTCCACCCCTCTGAGCCTCAGTGGCCTCCTGGCAAAATGGGGAGCATCTTGCCTACTTCTTTCCGCTCAGGAGGATCTGTCAGTGATGTCTGGTGGGTGGCGGGGGCAGTGAATGGTGCCTGCTGTGGTTTCTAGGGAGTGTGGTTGGGCCGGTGGGAGGGGAGGGGATCTCTCTGAACAATATAAGTCCTGGAGAGAGGGCTGGATCTGAGCCATCTCTCCCCAGCAGTGTCTCTCTGAAAGGGCCCGGCCTGAGACAGGAGCTCAGGAAATGCTCCTAGAAGTCACCTAGAAGGGTTAGGTTCAGCCACAAGTCCAGACTCCCACATTGCAGCTGGGAGACTGTCAAGCAGGTCTAACCGGTCCCATCCCCTGGCTAGGATCAGGCTCAATTTGCAAGGAAACTGATTGGCAGAGAAGGCCCTGGAAGGGAGTGCACAAACCCCAGCAGGAGCTCCAGGGAAGTGGGATTTACAGCTGTGAACTTATTGTGGGAAAGAAGCTGGAGTTTCAGGCCTAAGTGCAAACAGTCTCACCCCCACCAGCTTCTTCCAGATGCTCCAAACCCAGGGAGCCGGGACTCACTTGACTCACCAGCATTTTTCTGGCGTGGTCACAATGCACGCTTGCCTCCTGCCTTGGGAACAGCTTTTTGAAGCGAACATCTTGAGTCTTTGGGCTGAGGGTTTGGGTCCCTCACTGGGTGACAAGGCAGCCAGCTTTTGATGGCCAGGCTTTATGCAAGTCTCGGTTGAGTGAGCGTGTCCCGGTACACATGTGTGTGTGGGCACACCCTGGAAGGGTGTATGTGCACATGTGTACAAAACCACAGAAAAACAGTATGCCTTTGCGGTTGAGAGGGGGGACTCAGAGTCAGGCTGCCTGGGTTTGATGGTCACCTCTGCACTTGCTGGCCCTCTGATATCGGAGAGGTTACTTCCCCTGTTAGCTTTCAGATTTTGTATCATCTGAAGGGAACTACAATAACGTTGAGGAGTTAAAGGTCTCATGAGAATTTAGTCGAGTGTGCATATAAAGTGCTTAACACAATCCTTCATGCATCGTAGCTGCTCAGTAAAGAGCGGATCGCTATTTTCATTGTATTATATTTACATATAATGTGGGTAATACTGAAGGCCGGAGTGTAGACTCCGAAACCGAAACGCCGGTTCTAACACGTCCTCCCTGTGCGGTTTTGGACAAGTTACTTAACTGCTCCCTGTCTTAGTTCCCTCCTCTGTAAAATGAGGGTGATAATATTGTACCTGTCTCACAGGCTTGCTGTGTCATAAGGCGCTTAGAGTAGTCAGAGCCTGGTGGATCCATGGTGCTGTTACTGGTGTCGGTCTCATGATCACGGTGGTGACCATCACCATCTTCATCTCCATCTCCATCTTCATTAAGGCGATCATTACCTTGTCTGCCATTGTTGGTACCCACTTACTTTTTCAGAGGAAAGTCTGTTGGTGAGGGGAGCCCTTAAGGCAATTGGCCCACCCTCAGACTGTAGAAAAGGCCTGATGGAATCTCCAGGCATCATCCACGTGGGCTGGAGCTCGAGCCTTACCCCCTGGCCCCCTTCCTTGGCCCCTCTATCCACAGCATGTTGTCAGCTCCAGCCTGTGCCTCGCAAGGCACTCTGGGTGGTGGAGGAGGAGCTCCTTCTCCACACCCTAGTCGGCCTCCTAATAATGATGCCTTGCTCTTCCCCACCCAGGAGGGGTGCAAGAACCTGGCTAGCCCAGCCTCCTGGGGCCCCGAACAGCTGACTTTGTCCACACTTGCCTCCTTGGAAAGCCCTCAGGGGAGCAGGGGCTAGCCTTCTTCCTTCAACCCAGCCAGGGGCTTCTTTCTCCCTGGGAATGGGGCTGGGATCCTCAGCCTGCCACACTGACAAGACCCTATGCTTTCTGCAGACTGCCAGTTCTGGCCTGAAAACTCTGGCTTCCCCACCTGGGTGGCCCCGGGGAGGCCAGGTAATCTTTCTGAGCCTCACGCCCCTCATTTGCAATGTGGCTATAATCATATTAATCTGGCGGGGCAGGAGAGGAGAGATGAGGAGTGAATGAGAAAACGCACAGAAAGCGTAAGTGGCGCGACCTGCCCCGGGCAGGTTCTCACCAGCACACGTGGGCCCTCTTTCGAGCCTTTCCCTCCAGCCCCGCCCAGTCTTGGGGAGGGGGGTGTTTCAGGGAACAGGAGACGGCTAGAAACTTGAAGAGGACAAAGGAGCTCAGATCTACTTCCCAACAGGGATTTCTGGAAGCAGGGCCAGTGTGGGTCCCCCTGGGGTAGAGGACAAGGATGGGTGGGGTCTGAGCCAAGGATCTGTCGAGGCCCATCCCCTCTGCAGAGTCTGTGCATGTGCTGTGAGTGTGTGTGTGCACGCGCATGTGAGCTCACCACCTCTACTGAGTGGACGCAGGTTGCAGAGCCGGAGGTCAGAGGCTGCCCTTCCTGGTGTCCCTGGGAACTGAGAGGATCAAGGGCAGGTACAGGGGCCACCATCCAGCTCTTGGGAGCGACATGTGGATAAATGAATGAATGCCTGCTGATTTTCAGCCATGAATCCCTTCATTCACTCTCTGTACTTAGCACTTCTGCACCCCAACCTCTGTGATTCCCAGGTCATCCTACAGTCACTCTGAGTGGTTGTGAGTCTGTGCTCCCATGGCGGCTCCTGAAGAGACCGGGGAATCTGCCCAAGTCCTCCTACCAAGTGGCAGAGCTAGGGTTTGAATTGAGGTCTGCACACAGGCCCTAAGGAGCTAGGATCCCAAGATGAAGAGTTAGGGGATCACCCTGCGGTGATGGAATCCTGCTGCCATATCACTGCTGTGCCAGGGAGCCCGGGTACACAGCTGCTGGATCTAAGAGTGGACACTCAAACCTGAGCTGGGCCAGGAAGCATCAGGTTCCCAGGAAATTAGAGTTTGGATTCTGGGGTGCTAGTTAGAGTGTGGTGGGAGCTGGAAAGGGGAGGATGGAGAGTTGGGGGAGCTTCAGCTGGTCCTTGTGCCTAACGAACCAGAGAAAGGCTCTCTGCAGAGAGGGAAGGATGGAGTAGGCCTATAGAGAAAGCCTTAGATGTTTAGGATGGTGTCATAAAGCCGAATCTAATACAGTGAACCCAGCTACTACAAATCAGTGAGATATAGGAGGTAGGACACAAACGCTGGATGAACCAGGATAGATTTTTGGTCAGGGAGAGATGAGGAGAGGAAACAGAGTTTGCTCTGGGAGTCTGTATCTTGGCTCTAACTTCATGTGTGAACTTGGGTGGTGACTTAGCCTGTCTGAGACTTAGTTCCTACTGTAACATGGGGCACTTGCCTTCAAGGGCTCTGAACATGGACTGACATGTGTGATGGAAGTACCAGGCCCACAGTTGCTAGTCAGTAAGGCTAGGTTTCCTCCCTCACTGCCTCCCTCTCTCTGAAGGCTGTTTCCCTTTAATTAAGCTTTTTATTGCTCTTCTGACCTCTTCCTGCCATGGGCTAACTCCTCCCAAGTTCCACCCACTACCCTTGGGACCTCAGGATGCATGAAATACTTGCCTGTGTAATAAGTTGTTTTAACATCCATCTCCGAGTGAGGACACATGGGTCATAGGAATATATTGGTCCATACACAGTACAGTGTTGACTACAGAGTAGGTGCTTGAAATATATTGACTAAATGAATGGATAAATTCATTGTAACAGTTGTTCCTGCAGAGTCAGGATCACTATCTCCAATTCACAGTTAAGCTGCGTTTTCATCTCGTTTTTCCACCTTTTCACCAGGTCAGTTTCTACTCATTCTTCAGGTCTCAGCATTAGTCCCTTAGGAAGGCAGCACTAAAGCTCTCGACTGGATCAGGCACCATTATCACTGGCCCCCGCCTCTCCAAGGTTTGCCCAGATTCCCTTTTCCAGACATCCATCCACTGGGAACTGTTTTTTGGGTTCATCAGTTCAGTTCAGTTCAGTCGCTCAGTCGTGTCTGACTCTTTGCGACCCCATGAATTGCAGCATGCCAGGCCTCCCTGTCCATCACCAACTCCATGTTCATGACCCTCTTAATTCCATCAGTTTCATAATTTTCAGGGTCCAGTGCAAAATGAAGATAAAGTGCCTCTTGTTTAGACATTTTGAGAAGTTTAAGATGGCAATAGAGCATTAAAGCAAGCATGGCCTTTTTTAGCTGTGGGGTTCTGCCAGTGAAGGAGACTTAAGAGACGCAGGTTCCATCTCTGGGTTGGGAAGATTCCTTGGAAGAGGGCATGGCAACCCACTCCAGTATTCTTGCCTGGAGAATCCCATGGACAGAGGAGCCTGGTAGGCTACAGTCCACAGGAGTCAAACGTGAGTGAGCAGCAGGCAAGCACAGCACTTGTGTGGCTACACAGGTCACATGCCCGTGTAGCTGATCCTGATTCCGTGACAACACGGACAGTCTTGTTTACTGCTGCCTCCTCCTGCCCTGAGACTCATGCAGTGCCTGGGCCTCATGAGCATCTCATTTAAACATCAAATGAAAGAACAGAAAGCAGATGTGGTGTAGATAAAAGTTACATAGCCGCTCTAGCCTTATTTTCCCCATCTGCAAAATGGGAACATTTTGCTTCTCTCCAGCCTCCGCAAGGCAGGCAGTGAGGACGTCCTTAGCCTTGGGGCCATGGGATCATGAAGCACGTGTCCTAGAACTAGTCAGTTACAGGTGGTCAGAGGACAGAGGCCGCTCTGTGTGGGGCAGAGTGAGGCTGGCCTTATCAGGTCAGTGGACTCTGCTCTCTCCAGGCGGCGAGCCCACTTCTGATGACGTACTCCTACCTGGCGGGAGCCCAGGGATGAGGGACACACTGTGAGCCTGTCTTCCTTAGAAACCCGGTTTATTAAACACCTACCACGTATCAGGCACTCTGCACGTATCATCTTTTATTCTGTTTGGCAGATGGAGACATCAAAGGTCAAAGAGTAAAAATGGCACTGCCAAGGCCACTCAGCGGGCAAGGGGCAGAGTCCGCCATGGAAGTCAGACCTGTCATCTCTTAGACCAGTGGCCTCAGAGAACGAAAAGTGCACCCCATGAGAGATTGGTCTGCAGAACCCTGCATGAATGTGTGTGTGTGTGTGAGTTCCACGCACGCACAGGACATTCTATGTCTTGGCTCGAGGCCCTGCTAGACCATCTCTGAAGCCCATCCAAGAAGGTCTGCTCACTCACCCCTGGGGCTGGGGCAGCGTGGATTCCAGGCTGACCCTGGCCAGTGTCGTGATCACACATGCCCGGTAGCACTGGAATCTATGTAACCGACATTGCTGATTTTGCTGGGCTGCCATTTTTTAAGACTATTTTTTGATGTGGACGATTTTTTAAAGCCTTTACGGAATCTGTCACAATACTGCTTTCCTTTCTTGCTCTATGTGTTGCTTTTTTGGCTTCTAGGCACGTGAGATCTTAGCTCCCCAACCAGGGATCAAACCCGCACCCTCTGCTTTGGAAGGTGACATCTTAACCACTGGACCACCGGGGAAGTCCCCCTGGGGGTGCGTTTTTTACACACATATTTGATTGCATATTGGCTTTTTGGGCTCTATGTTTTATAATTAGGGAAAACTTAATTTTTAAGCTTAAAATTATACTAAGACTTTTGGGATACATATTAAAAACTTGCTTTTTTAAAATTGAAGAAAGGCACAAGGTAAACAGAAAAAAAAAAGGAAAGAAAATTTTCTGTCTCATGACAAAACCATCGTGAATTTGTATACACCTCCCCACGTCACTTCCCAGGTGGTGTAGTAGTAAAAATCTGCCTGTCAATACAGGAGATGCAAGAGACATGGGTTCGATCCCTGGGTTGGGATGATCCTCTGGAGGAGGAAATGGCAGCCTGTTCTAGTTTTTTTTGCCTGGAAAACCCCATGGACAGAGGAGCCTGGTGGACTACAGTGCCTGAGGTCACTCACAAAGAGTCGGCCATGACTGAACAGCTGAGCACACCATATACACCCTCCCCATCCCCCACCCCCACTCAAAGGCCCCAGAGGCCAAAGTCTGACTGCCCGCTTTGCAAGCTGGAATTTGAATCTTTTTATGAGGAGGATGACATAAGCCTGACTTCTCCCTAGAGTCTTCCCTCCCCCACTTCCCATCTTGTGCCTTGAAAGCAATTGTGTTTCTGAAACTTGGCAAGAGGGATACTTTGTTTTCAAACAAAAATGGGTCCAACCTATGCCCAGTGTTATGAAACTTTTTTCTTTTGCTTAACAGCATGTTTTGGACATCTTGTCTGTACAGAGTCTGACCCCACACTTTTGAACAGTTGCATGGTGTTCCAAAGATTTGCAGCTTGAAACACTGCTCTGTATAATAAAGCAGCCGAGGACAGTCTTTGGAACAGAATGTGTCAAAAAGGAGACTTCAAAGAAATGTCTTGCTTGGGAAAGCTCCTTGTGGTCAGGCTCCCAGAACTGTGGGGTCTGTGGATGCAATGGCTTTGGCCTTTAGAGGAACGTGGGTAAAAGGTGTCTGGCCTGTGGGAAAGAGCACAGGGCTTAGACTTTTGTGCAGGGAGGCACTCTCTTACCACTGATTCCCACCTTCATGCCCATATATTCACACACTTGGTCTCGTACACACACATACATACACAGCCTGCCACACACTCTAACCGCTTTTGTAAATGTGAACCTGACCTTCCTGTCTCAAGGATGTGGAATGGGTGTACTGAAACACCAGCTGAACCCTTACTGGATATCCAACAGTGTCATAAGAACTTCAGGGTCTTCGAGTGTGGTCCTCAGAATGAGTGTCATCCATCAGTTTAGGAAACTTCGAGGCTCAACAAGGAAGTGATGTCGCCACAGACACACAGCAGGTCGGTGGAAGAGTCTGATCTGCACCTCTCTGCCCCTTTCAGAGCTGGGAGGAGTTACCCAAACTTGGCCAGAAATGTAAGCTGGAGTGCTCTTGAACTTGGAGACGTGCTTGTCCACTGCCAGTCTGGCTACTTCCAGCCTCTTCCAGTGTCCCGAGCTCCAGGACAGATGCTGAAGAGAGACACTTATTGGTGGATTCTACTCTCACAGGTTCAGAACCAGGAGGGTCTTTTTCATTTGTGGAGGCAGAATGATGGCCTCCTAAGGATGTCCCTGTCCTAATTCCGGGAACCTGTGATCATGCTATCTTACTGTGACAAAAAGGACTTTGCCTTTATGATTAAAGTTAGTGACCTTGCGGTGCAGAGGTTACCATGGATTCTGTGGATGGGGCAACAGTTATGTCACGGTGGTGGTGGTTCTCAGCTGTGCCTGACTCTTTGCGACCCCATGGACTGCAGCCCACCAGGCTCCTCTGTCCATGGGATCTCCCAGGCAAGAATACTGGAGTGGGCTGCCATTTCCTCCTCCAGGGGATATTCCCAACCCAGGGATCTCAACCTGCATCGGCAGGTTTATTCTTTACCACTGTACCACCTGGGAAGCCAAAAGGCAGAGAGCCTTTCCCTTCTATGTGCAGAGGGAGATGTGGTGGGAAGAAGGGCTAAAGAGGCACAATATTGCAGGCTTAGAAGGAGGAGGCAGGGGCTGTGAACCAAAGAGTGTAGGCAGCCTCCCAGTTGTCTCCCAGAGCCTTCTGCAGACACCTTGATTTTAGCCTAGTGCAACTGGGTCAAACTTCCAACCTATAGAGTTATAACTAAAACTACTATCGAACCACCATCTCCCTGGGAAAATCCACTTATTCATCCACGGGGCCTTTCCTTGGTTGTTTCACACACACAGTCAATGACACACAGTCAGTACTGCTCTGAATGAGTATGGCTTATGACTCCAGGTACGGTGCTTTATAATCCGAATAGTAATAGTAATACTATGAATACTGATACTGATGGTAGCAAACACGAGAATCAACCAGCCATGGATAAGTGCTTATATATGGATTCCCTCGGTTCTCACAGCTCCCCACAGGAGGCAGGTAACTTAGTCCATTTTACAGATAGGGAGTCAAGACTCAGAGAGTTTAAATAATTTTCCCAAGGATCACTCAGCTAAGAGGTGGAGCTGGGATTTGAACCCGGCCTGTAATGTGGGAAACCTGAGTTCAATCCCTGGGTTGGGAAGATACCCTGGAGAAGGGACTGGCCACCCACTCCAGTACTCTTGCCTGGAGAATCCTCTGGACAGAAGAGCCGAATGAGCTACAGTCTATGGGACTGCAAAGAGTCAGACACGACTGAGCGACTAACACACACACACACACACACACACACACACACCGCTGACTCATGTTTATCTGCTCACACACATGCAGACACCTATGTTTCCTCACATCCTCACATAAAGTCACACAAGAACGCCACACAGCTCTCCAGCCTCGCTGGCCCAAGGGGTGGGCCTGAGAGGACCAGGTGGAGAAAGCTGAGTTCAGAAACCCTGGCTCCCAAAGAGATTCTTGTGGACAGTTCCTATCAAAGCTTTGAATAATATGTTCATAAGAAAAAAAAAAGTTGCTAATTTCCCCCTCCCACCCAGAATTTCATGTCTCCTTTTGTGAAACTTCACTTGTTTCAACCAGATGATGGGTTCCTTGTATAATTAAACATGAGTCAGTATGTCTGGCTTGGCAGAATTCTTCAGACCTGTCAGGTCTCAGAAGAGGCTGCATCCGTGGTGGGAGTGGTCCTGGACTTCAGGGGTCTGGAATTACAGTCTCCCGGAGACCAGGGCATCCTCCCCTGCCCCCTACCTCCTCACAACCCCCACAAGGGGCTGTCAAGGGACTGCAGAGATAATTGGTGTTTTCAGGCAGCCAGCAGCTCGGGTTCTCAGCTCCACCTCCTTACCTGTCTCCTGGGCAGGGCTGGGTCCCCGGGAACCTGTCGGGCTGGTTCGGAGGCTGTTATTACTGTGGCTTTCTGGGATGGGATTGGAGACCTGGAGGAGGGTGGGAATGGGGGGAGGGGGTTTG
>SJYQ01000875.1:1292624-1471539 GCA_006410935.1 Redunca redunca | reverse complement strand
GGGCGGGGGGAGGGTGGGGATTGGGTCTTTCTCCTCTCTGACTGCGTAGCTGAAAAGTTGAAAATGTTTCCAGGAAGAGAGTCATTCCTTGGGTGATGACTTCCTGGAGGGGTCTGGCATATGTCATGGGATACCCGCCATCCCCCTCCCCCCTTCCACCACCAGGTGGCTTCCAAAGGCCACACCTCAAAGAGTCGCTTGGGTTAGTTTGAAAGGGGGCCCACAGACACCACGCCCAGGGTCTACTTCTCTGACTTTTCCGGCAGGCACAATGGGCCTGACTACTGCCCAGAACACTTTTGGGGGCCCAAGAAAATGTTTTTAAAGTCAGAGGGAAAAAAAGTGAATATCATCCAATCTGGATTATATTTTTCTTTATATCAACACAGTCATGCATTACAATTTTAAATATGTTTTTATGGAGGTCAGAGCCCATGAAAGCAATGGTTCGTAGGTCCCTCGGAATTCGTGATCCAGCCTGGGCTTTGAACTTCTTTCTCTGCAGGACAAAGTCCCAAAAAACAGAGGACTTAGGTGGTAGACTCACAAAGAAATGGGTTCAAGCCCTGATTCTTGCACTTGTTTGCTTTGTGACCCTGGTTACGCCACTGGCCTCTCTGAGCCTTAGTTTCCTCGTCTGTAAAATGAGATAATGAACGAAGGAAGGAAGGAGAAGCCTTTAGCAAGTTTACCTCTGAGCACATAAAAAATATCTGTCATATCAAAGTTATAAAGAAAAAAAAATCAAGGCCATCTGCCTGGTATCCAAGTCCATGCACTCAGTAGATATTCGCCGAGTGCCAGCTATGGCTCAGCCTCTGTCCTGGGCACATTGACTGTTTGTCCCCTGCCTGTCCCTCAGACTCTGCAGATTGTCATCCCTGCCTCGCCCATGTCTGTATCCCCATCATCTGACTCCTCATTCCTGGCTTACAGAGACTCTGAAGCCTGCTAAGTCACTTAGCATTATGTCCGACTCTGTGCAATCCTATGGACTGCAGCCCACCAGGCTCCTCAGTCCATAGGATTCTCCAGGCAAGAATGCTGGAGTGGGTTGTCGTGCCCTCCTCTAGAGGATCTTCCCATCCTATGGATCGAACCTGTGTCTCTTGTGTCTCAGCAGGCAGGTTCTTTACCACTAGCGCCACCTGGGAAGCAAAGGAGACTTACGGTTCCTCCCAAAGCCTTCCTTCACTTCTGTTTCCTTATTTGCTGCTGGATCCTTGAGAGTTCCCTCCCAATTTGGCTGGGCAACGCCACCTGGACCCAGTAGAAGTCAATTGTCATTGCCTCATTTTTTGTTCATTGCAGAAGGAATTGCCCCCCTCCCCCACTTTGTTCCACCCACAGCCCCATGCCCTAGTGGGTCCTACTTGGGCAGGAGATCCCCTTTGCTTCCCCTTTCCTCCACAGAGCCACACTCAGATCCAGCCCTGGAGTTATCCACTCTAACTTTTCCCCCAACAATCTATAGAAACATGGGTTGGGCAACCTCTCTCGTTTGAAATGTTGACAACCTCAGCTTCCTAATAAAATAAAAGCCTGCTTTCTATCTTATCCCTGTCAGAGACATCACAAATGATTGACTGATTGATTTAAAAAAATTAAAACATGTCACATATTTTATAAGCAAGTTAACCACCCATGCTAAAGCCTGTGTACCTGACATAAAGATTTCAGCTTTAAATGTGGAAATAAATATGTTTCAATACCAAAATCAATAAAAAGAATGAAAAGATGAATAATGAACAAACATAATTTCCTTTCTCTTAAATGACACTAAAAACCTCTGGAGTCCCAAATTTTCTGTGATGGTAATCATGGCTTAAATAAGGGGAAAAACACAGTAAGTATATATGTACCCAATGAACTCCTTATTCTGAGTCCCCAGGATACATCTTGGAAAGCAAAGGAAAAGGCAACTCACTCCAGTATTCTTGTCCGGAGAATCCTATGGACACAGGAGCCCAGTGGGCTACAGTCCGTGGGGTCTCGCATAGAGTTAGGCATGACTCTGCGACTGAGCAAAATACATCTCTTTTCTTCTACCTGTGCTGTTCTCTCTGTCTGAGATTCTTTCTCCCTGTGATTCTTTTGAACATTAAGTCCCACAGGATAGAAATCTTATATCCTTCACTGATGGATCCCAAGCTCCTGAAAGGCTTCCCAGGTGGTGCTGGTGGTAAAGAACTTGCCTGCCAGTGTAGGAGATGTAAGGTTTGATCCCTGGGTTGGGAATATCCCTTGGAGGAGGGCATGGCACCCCACTCTGTTATTCTTGCCTGGAGAATCCCATGGAGAGAGGAAGCTGGTGGGCTATAGTCCAGAGGTTGCAAAGAGTTGGACACGACTGAAGTGAATTAGCCTGTAGGCATGTCAGCTCCTAAAAGAGTGCCAGCCAATAATAAATGCTTATTAAATGTCTGGGAGAATGAATGGTGAGCCTAGAAAACTCCTTTCTATACTTCCAAACTTCAGTCAGATGTCCCTGCTCTTTGTGCCGTGGTCCCTGCCCCCGTCTCCTCCCGTGGTGTCTGACACTGTAGGTCCCTCTGCACTGACACGCATACCTCTGCAATTTAAGGAGCATCCAGGGCTCTGGTGGTGGTGGACCTGGGTTCTAATCTTGCCTCGGACACTTTTCTCACTCACTCACTCACCAAAGAGTCACTGGGCATCTCTCTCGTATGGGCCAGTCACTTAAATGGCGAGCAAAAACAGATCGGTGCTGGCTGGCCATGGAATCCTGAAGTCATGTCCATTAGTCCCCCCGAGCCTCGATGTCTTCAGCTACAATGTGGGCAATGTCCCCTTCTTTGGTGCGGGGTGGATTAAACTGAAAGATATAGCAGGCACTGGGGCCAGGCAGAGGTGTGTAGGTTTTCCCAGGTTCCTGCTTCTTCGCTGGACTCTGAGCTCCTTTTCAGAGTTGAGGATGGTTCCCACTTACTTTCTCTTCCCTCGGGCACAGAGGACGTGCCAGTAAATGTTGGCTGGCACTGCAGATGCCTGAGCTGATCTTTGTGCCTGTCTCTGTGACTCCCGTGCACACACGCACACCCACACGGTCAGATCTGGCCTGGCCTGACCTCACAGGCTCTTCCAAGGTCCAGAACCTCCCTCCACCTCTGAGTGGGCCGGTGCTAGGGACAAGCAAGCGTGGCAGCAACTCAGGATTCCTAGCTCCGGGAGGGAGTGGGTTGCCTTGGGGCAAGACATACCCAACCTCTGACTGGAAGTGACCAAAGCCCAAGACATGGTATGATTTTATCCAATTTCTCAGACTCTCTGAGGGCAGTGATGCAAGGCAGAAGATAGACTCACCCCCATCCCACCTCCCACTCCTGTGCCTCTGTCTGGCCATTCACACTCCAATGATTGACATGACCAGATGACCATTGCTTGCCCCCTTGAGTAAACAGCAGTGCATGCAAGCAGTGTTTGGCCTCAGGTCTGGACAAGGCCAGCCAGTCACTCAGGACTCTCACCCCCATCTGCAGGGGAGGAGAAGCACACAGCGATGTGGAAACCTGGTTCTCACCCCAACCCCAGCCTTAAGGCACCATCTGGGACCCATATTTTCTTGTTTCCAGGTCTCAGTTTCCCTGTCTGTGCCAGGGTTTGACTGGCTTGCAGGAAAAGCAAGGCTTGCAACTTTTTAGTTCCTTATTTTGCTACCCAACTCTAGGCTCTGGGGCCAGAGAAGAACCTGTAGATTTTTCAGATCCAGACTCTGCATGCTTTTCTTATGCACCCACCGTGTTGGCTTTCTCGTTATGAAAGTGAAAGTCGCTCAATCGTGTCCGACTCTTTGCAACCCCATGGACTGTACAGTCCATGGAACTCTCCAGGCCAGAATACTGGAAGGGGTCGCCTTTCCCTTCTCCAGGGGATCTTCCCAACTCAGGGATCGAACCCAGGTCTCCCACATTGCAGGCAGATTCTTTACCAGCTGAGCCACCAGGGAAGCCCAAGAACACTGGAGTGGGTAACCTATCCATTCTCTAGCGGATCTTCCTGACCCAGGAATCCAACTGGGGTCTCCTGCATTGCAGGCGGATTCTTTACCAACTGAGCTATCAGGGAAGCCCATTTCATATGACGTATCTTAAAATTTGGGAGTTGGGACTTCCCTGTGGTCCAACGCTTGAGACTTCATCTTCCAGGGCAGGGGGGTGTGGTTTCACCCCTGGACGGGGAGATAAAATCCTACGTCCCTTGTGGTCGAAAAACTGAAACATAGAACAGAAAATAAAAATCACAACAAATTCAATAAAGACTTAAAAAATGGTCCAAATGTATTAAAAAAATAAAATTTGGGGGTTATCAGAAGAGTGTGTGGGCAGCTGAGTGCTACAGGTGTTTTGAGAGGAGAGAAGGCTCACGTTATGGTGATGAGGGGAGAATGAGGCAGTAGATACAGAGATGGAGACGGGATACTCAGAGGGCCTGACACCCAAGGAGCTCCAGGAAGGAGGGTGGGCCACGGCCTGGCAGCGCGATGATCCTGCCATCCAGCCCTGCTGCCCTGCCCAGCCTCTCCTTCACCATCTGCCCCAGGGTCTTTGCTCCTGCCACCAGCCCTGCTGTGCCCTGAGATGTCTCACATGCTCTGAACCCTGGCCTCCATATGGGTTGTTTTCTCTGCCTGTCGTTCTCTCTCTTTCTTCCCTTCAGATGTTCAAGAAACTGTTGAGCAGACCTTAGAGGATTACTTTTTTAGGTCTTCCCCGCTTCCTTTGACAGACATGGTTAGATGCCCCTAGTGTTATGCATCTCCGTTTCTAGCTGAAAATCACTTCTGACGTCAGTCTCCCCACCTGGACAGGGAGCTCCTGAGGGCAGAGCCTACAGCCATTTTTTCTGGTCATGATATTCCCCATCCCCAGCACAGGCGGGCAGAATCAGCGCTCCGTGAACGGATGCACCCCCAAAGCCTCAGGATGCTGACGTCCAGGTCTCCAGCAAGTTCCACTTTATAGATAGATCCTGAGACTTGGAGAAGCCAAGCGGTTTGCCCAGGGCCACAGGGGATGAGAACTCCCCAAATGCTAATTCAGCCCCTGCCTCTGGAATGGAAGTGAAGTGCCGTGAGCATTGGCAGAGATGCATTGCCTTCTGTGCAGTTCCATCACCCCAGGGATAGTTCTCACTGAAGTCCGAGACCCTGGATCCATCCCAGAGAGGGAAGGAGACAAGCCTTGAGGGCTTAGGACCTTAAAGTCATGTTTTGGGGTGGAGGTGGGGGGATGCTTTCCTTATTAGGGGAGAGAGAAAGCTGATGGGGAGAAGGCTCAGTATTAGCCTTTCAGAGCCGTCTGAAAATCCATCTGATGCCCCTGTTAAGTACTGGGCTTCCTGTGATCAGGGGTATTCAAACCATGCAAGGCTGTTGAAGGCAAGTCTGTAGTCAGTGGTGCTAGGCGTTGAGTCAGTGTTTGCACCGGGGGATCCTCAAAGTTTCGGATTAGGGCTTCTTGGTAAGAATCATTTTTTTGGAGGCAGGAAACTCTTTGTTTGCTAAAGAGTTAAGAATCGTTTTAACGATGACAAAGCATCTTAAGTGCATTAGTTCCTTTGAAATGTGTAATAATGCTAATAATTTTGCAGACCTTCTGGACTTAACTACAGTTGAGACGGAAGCACAGAGAGGTTAAGCAACTTGCTCAAGGCTACACGGCAATGGACAGAGCTGGGATTTGAACAGAGGCCTCTGGCTCTGCTCATTGCTGTCCTCGCCCAAGGATCTCACAGGGGGTAAGACTGACCCTTGGAGTTTTTGTCCAATGCTGATAATAAAGGTGTTCCAGGCTTCTTCTTGCAGCTTTGCTTCTTGGATCTTCAGGTTTTTCAGCTGGAAAACTGAGGACCCTGTGGATAAGACCCTTGAATCACTGGTGGGCTTGGGCACCTAACCCAGATAAGATATGATTTTGATTCACCAGATAGACTTTCTATATCAAGTACTGTGCTGGGCCCTAGGAATACAGCCACAAGCAAAACAGGTGCAGGAGTGGTTTACATGAAGCTCCTGGGCTTGTCCAGGAGACGGTGGGCAGAGGCAACCGTGGTGCAGGGTGGTGGGACTGTGGTGGGGTAAGTGGACATGGGTGTGGGCTTACAGGCCCTCGATCTCAGCATTGTAGTGCTCACCACCTGACTTCCAGGGAACTTCCTCTGGCTTTTGAGCCCACTCTTCTGGCGGCAGGCCAGATAATGGATCTCCGTCAGTGATCAGTAGGACTGGTGGTAATTACTACTGGGGCTACTTTCTTTTCTTTTTTTGAAAAATGTGTATTTCTTTGATTGTATCAAGTCTTAGATGCGGTACATGGGATATTTCACTGTAGCAGACAAACTTTTAGTTGTGGCATGTGGGATCGCACTTCGTGACTAGGAATCGAACCCTGGGCCCCCTGCATTGGGAACAGAGAATCTTAGCCACTGGACCACCAGGAAAGCCTCTATCCCTGGCCAGGTTAAGGCTGAGATAGCTCATCAGTGTGTTCTGCACTGCAGCCCAGGGCTCCCAGCAGGATTACCCCCGAGTTGCCCTCTGTGGTAACCTGCTTGATGCTGGCTGTCTTCCTTTCCCTCTCTCACCTCCCCCTTTTTTTGCCAGCAGATGTTGGCCTCAGCTCCCAGATAAACTACCTGCACTTGAATCTTTGTTGTAGCATCTGTTTCTGGGAGGACCCCCTGACTAAGTCATGGGACAAGCCTGGAGGATGCTGTGAGCCCAGAAGAAGGACCCCTGGCCCAGCTGGGACAGAGGTCCAGAAAACATCCCCAAGGAAAGAAAAATCTAAGAGACCTCGAGGGTGAGTGGGAGTTAACCAGCTAAAACGAAGTGAGGGATAAGTGTTCCAGACAGAGGGACTAGCCTCTATGGTGGCTCAGAGGCGAGTGAGGGAATGTGGTAGGTGTGGGAATGGGGGCGGGGTGGGGGGGTTGTTGCTGCTGGCTTGTGGAGTGCAGCGGGGAGTAGAGAGAGAGGAAGCAGACTGTGGACCACGTAGATACTTGGAGGTGGCAGGGAGCAATTTGTATTTTGTTCTAAGAGCCTTGGGGAGCAGTTGTAGGACGGTTGGCAGGGGGCAGTGCCTGTTGTGGGGCCAAGTGGAGGACCCAAGAGTTAGAAAGGTGTCTGTAGAGATCTGGGCACCGTAGGCCTCCAGGGGGTCTGCTCTCAAAGACCCTCAGAGGGGAGGGAGGAAGAGGCCCTGGTGGAAGGATTCTCGGGTCCTTTTCAAGGGACTTCCTCTTGCTGCCTGGTCCCCCATTTCCGGGAGCCCATAAAGCCAAGACTGTGGGTAATTATAGGCTGCGAGAGGCCCAGGGCAGGGAGACTGGGGACATGGTGAGGCGGGGGGGAGTGTCGACAGGAGCTGTCACGCCTGCCTGGCAGCCAGGAAGGGAAGGTGCAGACACCAAGGCCCCCATAAAGTTGCCCAGAGCAGACCGCTTTTACAGGCATTCTGGGTGGGGGCATGACATCATCCGGAGCCAATCGGGGGCTCCCCCAGCCCTTTTTTCTTCCTTGGGACTTGTCTCTGTGGTTGTCGAGGTACATTCCTGGTAAAGTGGATGGCTTCTTTTGGAATGCTTGGACCAGTGGGTTTTGTAGCCACTGGCCTTGCCAGCACTGTTTCAAGCTAAACCAGCCACCCCCTGAGACTGTATTCCCTTTCAAGGCCTCCTGGGCAGACTGAAGGGGCTGCCTTGAGTCCCCTTCAAGCCACAACTTCCAACTTTTTTGAATGAATCCACTTCTTTCAAAATGTATCCATTTGAGAAAAATCATTAACATGGTTTGAGAAACATGACAACAACCAAGGGACCTGGATTTGAGTCCTGGCTCAGTTCCTTAGTTCTGGGTCAAGTCTTCAGAGCATCCAAGCCTCAGTTGTCCCATCTGTAAAATGGGGATGGCACTACCCACTTTGCAGAGGTGTTGTGAATGGGTGTTAAGCGCTCCACAACCACTAGGCAGTATTTTGGACAAACCCATTCTTCCTTGTAGTACTTGATTCAAAGACTTTAAAAAGCCTTCCCAGGTCTGTCTTCCTCCCACACGACATTTACAGGGCAGATGATCTTAAGAAAGACGGAAATGAGGAGCAGACAGGCTGAGGGTCTTGTGAAAGCTGTGCCATCTAATTAAGCTCTGTTTGTGGTTCTTTTGTGAAGCATGATCATTTGTTAGCTCCAGTTAAAAGAAACTATAAAACCAATATACAATCCAACTGAAAAATTTAGAAAACAAGGGGAAAAAAAACTTCCCGAAAGGCCACCAGCCTAGCATCGTGAGTACAGTGATGTTTATGTTAATCCAGTTTGCACACACTGGCTTTGATCATAAACTTGAAATGTGAACACTGCTTTCCCACTTAACTGTTACCGTCTAAAAGTGCCTTTGCCTGCTGCCCTGGCCCTACAGATTATCATACTAATGGTTACCTATCATTTCATCAAGTTGGTGCTGGGTATTGTTGAATGTTACTTTCAATTTTTCTCCTATCCCAAACAATGCTTTAGTGAACACTTTTCTTTTTCCACTGGAGTGTTTCTCTTTATTTGTCTCATTTCCTTAGGATAAATTCCCAGAAGTGGAATCATTGAGTCTCAGGATAGAAACATTTTTGTGGTTTGTGATACATAATTTCCAATTTACTTTCCATAAAGGCTGTTCTAATTTACTTTGCCTCCAGCCAAGTTGGCCCATTTAGCAATTTCAGGGCAACCTCACCAGCTTTAGGTACTATTGCTTATAATTTTGTTGGCTATGAGATAAACTGTTATCCCCTTTTCTTTTATTTTCATTCACTTTCTTTGGTCGCTTGTGGATTCAAAGACGTATGTATACATTTGAAAGGATTTATATTCTCTTTCTAACAGTGTCTGATATTTTGGGCCATATTGCCTAAGATGAGTCCTTTTCGACCAAATGCAAGGATGCCATTCCTTTGTGCCTGTGAAAGGCAAGTCTGTTCTATCCCATGCCAGACACTAATAATTGTAATACACTGGGGCTGCCGCCAAAGTTGAAATAAACAAATGATTACAGCAGACAATAGAAGTGCAAACCTGACCCTGATTAATGAAGTTGCTAATGTGGCTTCCTGGGGTGGCTGCCAGCCAAGGGCCTCCCCTGTGACTTTGCATTAGGTCCTAGTGACAGGGTAAGTGGTTTGGGGACTTGGGGGAGGTGACAGGATGCTTGGGGGGGCTGGGGAAGAGGGTGCGGTTTGGAGGAGGTGTGTGGAGTTTGGTTTCTACAGAGAGCAAGGAAGGACTGATGCGGAAGGGAGAGGAGTTAGCAGGAGGGTACAGGAATGTACCAGTTGGGAATATCTGAGGCAGTGCCAAGTCGTGAGGTTAGCCATCCCCTGTCGGAGGCTCATAACCCAGCCCAGAACTGAGCACCCCAGGTGGCACCGAAAAATAGTCAGGATCAGCCGGATCCAGGTCCCATTCTTGGCTCCATCAACCGAAGCTGGTGGAAGATGCCACTGTGGACTGGGAGACATCAAGGAACCCAGGAACATGCCTTGCCCCCTTTGCCTCCCTCCTGGCCAGGCTGGTGTCTTCACTGCTTCCTAGCGAGCACAGTTCCACCTTCTTGGTCACGGGCCCGAGGGTTCTCTTGGCCAGGCTTTCCTCCTCCTGGTCTGAAGGCTGACCTCCAGTCCAGCTATCTCCAGGCTTCTTGGGGTTCTGCTCTCAGAGTTCCTGCACCCTTGATGGTAGCATGCAAAACCTGTCTGGGTCACCCCTCTTGTGACAGGCAAGGCATGCTGATTATCTATCTGGAGAACAAGCTTGTCACTCAGACTTGAGGAGTCGTGGTGCCAATTCATCCTTGCAGCACCACAGTGGTTCCCCCTCCTCCAGGAAGCCTGCTCTGACCCCTCCCATCTGCTAATGACTTGCTCCTCTGCCCTCCTCCGCAGAAACTTTTATTGCTGTTCTTATCACACCAGGTCTGTGATTGGTCTGTTCACAGGTTGATCCTCCTTCTCAGATGTTGCTGGCATCTGTGGCCACACCCGTGCCTCCCTCACACCTCCCCAGCTCCTGCCTGGGCACATCGCTCAAGAAGCACTGGCTGTAAGAGTGAGCGATAAAATCAACGCTTGGCCGCTTACTAGACATGTTCCCCATGTTATCTGGTTTGCTGTGACTGCACTGTAAAGGCAGACAGGCTGAGCATGATAATGCCCATCTCACAGAAGCTTATCGTGAATGACACCGACTAATAAGCTGAGCATCTCAGTGGGCCGGCCACAGGGCTGGCATTTGACAAGCATTTTCCCCGGTGATCGCCCCCAGGAACAAGAAGAGACACCATCTGTCCCCATTCTACTGGGAGGAGACTGAGGCTTGATGAGGACAATAAGTTGCTAAGGTGCCCTTGCTGGGGAAAGGACAGGGCTGGAGTCTGAACCCAGTTCTGTAGGTCGCCAAAGTTCCTACTGTACTAGGCAGCACCTCTTAATGGTGTCATGTTCCTGGTCCCCACCTCTGGACCTCGAGCTCTGAAGGAGAAGGAACAGCGTCTTATTGTCCCTGCACCTCTAGTGCCTGGCACAGGGTTGGGTGGCAGTAAATGCTGACGAAATGGATGGATAGGTGGACGGATGGCTGGATGTCTGCCCCGGCTCTGTTGCAAGTATGGAGTTTCTGCTTTCATGCAATGCAGTTGGGAGATGGATGGGGTTGGGTTTAACTTGGGACTGATCCTGTACTTGAGTTGTTCTGGCCATAAAACACAAGGGCGTGTCCTTGTGGGGACACCGTGCGTGATGTGCCAGCCTGCCAGTGCATCAGAGCGATCTTGCCCAACACTGAAGGCAAAATGAGACAGCCTAGGAGAACCAATAGCAGCTCCCTCCTGGACCAGGTGAACGGCATCATTTTGCCCTGTCTAACCACGTGTTCCTCTCTCTGCAGATGGGCTTGGAAAATCACGTGTCCCATGTGTCCCAGAGCTTCAGGGGCCCATGTATTTGGGTGGGATGGTCTCAACCCTTTTCCAGGCAGCAACCTCTCTTTTCTCAGCATCTGCCTCTTGATCCAGTTCTGGGCAGAACCTGAGGGTCTGGCCAGCAAACGCTGGCCTACTGATGATGATACAGGCAAAGGAGAAGGGGGGGCGACAGAGGATGAGATGGTTGGATGGCATCATCGATGCAATGGATGTGAACTTGGGCAAACTCTGGGCGATGGTGAGTGACAGAGGAGCTTGGTGTGCCGCAGTCCACGGGGTCGCAAAGAGTCAAAAGCGACTTAGCAACTGAACAGCAAGGCCTGAGGGTTTTTCTTTTCGTGTCTTCTCTGAGTATGTCTGTGTTTGTGTGAGATCTCTCTGTCTATCTATCTGTAGAGGGAAGCACTAGGTGAGGAGGTGTGTAGGGCTGTGGGAATGGGGATTAGCTGGCGGGACCCCCACTCTGTGCTGTTGGGGGTTCCTTTCTGGGCTGTGCTCAGGACTGCAGGGCAAGGGCAGGACCCCTCCCTGGCAGGACAGGGGCCAAGCCTTCCTGCTCTCTGTCCTGCATGGTTGTACTGAGGTCAATTCCACACTCTCTGAGTAAGAGCTAGGGCCAGGGTCTGGGAGATGGGGTTGTAGGCAGAGGAATCTGAGGCTGGGGCAATCAGAGGAGAAAAGAGACACCAACACTCCAGAGGGCGGCCCAGTACCTACTTTCCACATTAGGTCAGCTCTCTTGCATTCCCCAGGCAGGCTTTCTGCAGTCCCCATGACTGTCTTCCCCAGCTGTATTCAGAAGGCCGAGGATGTCTCCCCGGCAACCCCCAACCCTGCATCCTTCTCATCGGATGTCCTGGTGAATATTCTTTTCGAGAAGATGTTTCTTGAATGAATGATTGAAGTGTGAGAATGCTCACGGATGCCTGGGGAAGGAGAGATTATTTGAAACAGGCTTAGCATACAACACATGGGGCAGGGCGTGGGAGCCACTCTGGGTAGTGTGTGTGTGTGTTTACACGTGGGTGTGAAAGGTGGAGGGAAAAAATTAGGCAGTGACTCCCCTGTACCTGGTGTGTCCTGAGCCTGAGCTTTCCCAGGCACGAGATCTCAGTCTCCCCGTTTATCCTTCCGGCGAGGGGTGGGGTGGGGGCTGGGGGCTGAGCCTTGGTCTGGGGCTCTTGTTTTCCTGGGAGGGGCACCCGTCCTCACTGGGGGATTTGTACCAGCAGCTAAGCAGATAATTGCTTGTCAGATTGATTGAAGCCTTTTCAAAATGTCTTTTCCTTGAAACATCCTCCCATCCCCCCAGTGAGCCGATTATTTGAGTTGGAAGTGTTTTCCCCTCAGCTTTTTTTCGCCTCCTTTCTCCAAGTAGTAATTACTGCCCAGTAGCCCTCCATGGCGTTTCCTGTCATTTGGAGGCTGCAGCCAGCGGCTGTTTCCTTTGCTGGTGAAGGACAAGCGGGCCAATTAGGGAAGCACTCCACCCCCCAGCCTGGCCTTGAGCCCCAGGGCTCCTGGTGGCCTGCGTGGGACCATGGGGGTCTGGCCATCTCTTGTGGGGATGGCAGGTAGGAAGGAGTGGCTGAATGGTCACTTGAGGTGGCCCGTGGTCCTTTTTTTCCAAACCCAGGGGCTGCCCTCATCCTCTGTGTCCTATTCCTTTCTCTCTCTGTGTGTGTGTGTCCATGCACTCTTGTGGCCGGGAGATACACTCCTACATACGTGCACACCTGTGTGTGTCCACATGGACCACATATGGGCTTTCGGGCTCAGTTAAAAACCCGGTAACTGGGTCGCCTACAGTCGTTTTCCCAAGGGAACACAGTGTTGCTCACCTCTTCGGATGTGAACAGTCGGCCAAGGTCTGCCAGTTTAAGTGGGCTGACGGCTGGCGAGAGGAAGCAAGGACGGGGAAACGCTCGTTGCCAAGTTTAGGTGGTGTGTTAATGGATGTTCAGGGCACACCGTTCTTTCAACTTTTCCATATTTCCAAATATTTCCAAACTATTCAGAAGAAAATGAGGGCAGAAAGTTTGCAGGTCTCGCTGCCCGCCACCCACCCACACGCAGGATGCTTTGCGAGTTGCTTTCCTGCTGCTTCTCTCCTCTTCCTCCTCCTCCCTCCCACCTTTTCCTCCCCACTCTGCCCCGCCACCCCCTCAGACTTCCAGTTACAGAAGCCAAAACTGAGCAGGACGCAGTCCAAGATGAGATTAACAACAGCAGAGGCTTGGGAGTCGAAACAGTCTGAGTCTCTTACAAGCTCTGTGGTGGACAGGTGACCGAAACACTCTATGCCTCAGTTTCCCCATCTGAGAAATGGGGCTAATAATAAAACCTTCATAAGGTTGCAATGAGGATTGACTAAAAGAAATGTATGTAAATCACGCAGCCTAAAGGCCCGGGCCATAGTCTGTGTTTGTAGATGTTTGGCAAACAAATAATAAAAACAGATCTCATAAGGCAGTGCACACCATGGAGAAAGATGGGTGGAAATGTGCCCAAGAGACGAGCAAGGGTGGGAACTGGGGGCTTGAGGGACCCGAAGGGTTTCAGTGTGGCTGGACTACAACGTGGATGGGTGGGGTGTGGAAGGACTGGGGAGGGAGGCAGGTTGGGCCCCCTTTGCTTTGGTGATCACAAGCCTGGACCCTGGGATCAAATGGCTTGGTTCAGATTCCAGCCCTGCCACTTACTAATTAGATAACTGGACAAATGACTCCCATTGCCATGTCTTAGTTTCTTTATCTGTCAAGATGGAGATTGTAACAGTTTCTATCTTAGGGGGCTGAGTTAACTGAGTTAATAAACACAGAGAGGGTGAAACGGTGCCTGGCCCATGGGGAAGTGTAATGAGTGTTTGCTCCTCTTCTCTTCCTCATACGTGTGGTTGCACACCTGTGATTGTCTTACATGTGCACGGGTGCATCTGCAGTCTGTCCCAGTGATTCACCTGGGTCTCTGTGTAGGTGTGTGGAAGGATACAGAAAGTCCACCGGACCAGTGAACTCCTGGGAGATGAGGCCAAGTATTTTTGTCCATCCTGGGCAAAAAAGCCCTTTGGGGAGAGATGGAGTCCTGGTGGTCCCTAGCAAGACTGGGAAATATTCCTTATCAATGAGTCACTATCATGGCCCTCCTTAAAAGCCTCCTGTGGCTCCTCATTCTTTCATCCCTTCATTCATTCATCGGTTCATTCAGCCAATCAACATTTCTTAGAGCACCCATTATGCAACAGATCCAGCCTCTGAGACCTTTGCACTTGAGCTTGGCTTTGTCTAGCTTGTTTTTTCACATACTCTTCTCTTTGACCTTCTGGACTCGAGTCCAAAGTTACTTCCTCTGTGAAGCCTTCCTGAGTGCAGCAGGCTGTGTGAGTGGGTCCCCTCGACACCCTGGTTTTTATCCCCACAATGAAACCAGTGACCTGCATCTGTTCACCCCTGAGTCCCCAGCATCAGGCACGGCCTTGGAGCATGTGCTTTTGATGAATGAATGAATCGTTCAGTGTGAGAACACCCCTGGGGGTCCAAAACCTGCTGCCAGAGGGGCTGGGAGCTCTTTTGCCAGCTTCTGAATCCCTGCCTCTGTCCCTGCCATTGGTGCCACTGGCCCCCACCAGGAAGGCCGCAGAGTCTGGAGAGAGATCGCACAGGAAGAGTTTAAGAGGCAGGGGGCGTTGACTGCCGGGGTGGTGGGTTCCTCAAGGCTGCTGGATGCGCTGGGAAGTGGAGCAGGAAAGTTGTCAATGTCCTTCAGATGACGGGGCCAGCTGACCTTGGGCTGAGCCCAAGGTTCCCTCCCTGGAAGCCCCAGCGTGCCAGGCCCTGACCTCCAGGGTAGGCCAAGGAAGCCACCTTGAGGGCAGTGGCGTGGACACCAGGCCCCGCTTTATCTGCTCGCTGCATGCGCCAGCTGCAGCTGTGGGGACATGGGGCTCAGGCGGCTGGAGAGGCGAGGGGAACTTCTATCTCTCCGGGCATCAGAAGTGACTGGAATCTGGCAGCCAGGGAAATGGCAACTTCCTGTGGCATCTAAAGAGCTGAGACTGGCAGCCAGAATCCAGCTGGAGCTGGCAGCCTAGAGATGCCGAAGCTGAGATTTTTATGGCCAGTTCCTCCTGCAAGACACATGGTGGGGCTGGATTTCACCATATAGAGAGTAGTGTATGTGTGCGTGCACACACGCGCTATAGCGTATGTGTGCACACACGTGTATGGTAACTGTATATAGTTTATGAGCACACGTGGATAGTGTGAATACACACATGTGTATAGTGCGCATAGGTGTGTGCAAGTGTCAGTGTGGGCAGAAACTCAGGGACTGTGTCTCTAGTGTGTCTGTCTGTGTCCGAGTTAGTCTGCCTGGACAGGTGTGCTCTTGGTATAGGTGTGAAGCAGGCAGTTGTCTATGTCTACGAATGTTCCTGGGCTTCCCAGGGCAGGCTCAGTGGTAAAGACTCTGCCTGCCAATGCAGGCAGTGCCGAGACGAGGGCTCAATTCCTGAGTTGGGAAGATCCCCCAGAGAAGGAAATGGCAACCCACTCCAGTATTCTTGCCTGTGAGACCCCATGGACAGAGGAGCCTGGCAGGCTGCAGATCATGGGTCGCAAAGAATCAGACACAACTGGGCGACTGAACACACACACACGCAATCCATGCTCTTATACACGCATGTGCCTAAAGGGGGCGGGAGCCTGTGTGTCGGATGCATGTGTAAGATGCACAGAGGACAAACCTCAGTGCTTCTGTGTGTGCGTGTCCTGAGAAACCATGCTGCAGCTCAGCGGGGTGAAGTAACTTTGGGAGGGGATAAAAAGGTCTGATGCTGGAAACATCTGGCCCTCCTTGTGGCCCCGGGGTCTCTGGAGAGGGTTTGAGTTTCCTCTTGGCCAATGAACACAATCCTTCTCAAGCAAATATATGGGCATGGGTGCTTTCTGTTAAATAACGTCCCCAGGTCTTCTCAGCCCGTGTTGTTAACCAGAGCTGGACGATTGGAAGGAGTGCCAACAGGAGTACCTTTCTGGGTGAGAGGTGAGCCAAATTTCGCCTCTGCTGGGGTAGGGGCCCTAGGCCTGGTAGCCCCGGTGTGTCTAGTGCCAGAGAGCGGAACTTCAGCCAGGATCATATGAAACAACAATGGTGGATACAAAGCCTGTGTTGGAAAGGGGGATTGTCTCTGCCGAGAATGACCAGCGATGTTTGGCCTGCACTCAGCGGCTGGGAGAGCAGAGAGCAAGGGCCACTGACATAAAGACCTCACGGGGAAGTGTTGGAGCAGAATTTTTGCCTTCGTAGCACTGAAGGAAGTTTGTTAATTACAGTCATTGGGTATTTGTGATATATTTCTTCAATGTCTGTTTCTAACATTAGACCGGGAGTTGACAGGTTATGGCCTGTGGACCATATGTGGCCCACTGCCTGTTTTTGTAAATAAAGTTTTAATGGAACAGAGCCACATCCATTCAGTTGTGTATTTTCTGTGGCTACTGTCATGCTATAGCGGGAGAGTTAAGGGATTGTGACATAGGCTCTGTCGGCCACAAAGGCTAAACTATTAACTATCTGAAACTTTACAGAAAACGTTTGCTGACCTCTATACCAGACCATCCATTTCCTGAGGATGGGGATTATCAATTCGACACATAGTAATACCTGTGTGCGTACTTAGTCATGTCTGACTCTTTGAGACCCTGATGGACTGTAGCCTGCCACGCTCCTCTGTCCATGGGATATTCCAGGCAAGAATATTGAGCAGGTTGCCATTTCCTCCTTCAGGGGATCTTCCCAACCCAGGGAATTGAACCCATGTCTCTGGCGCTTCCTGCGTTGGCAGGCGGATTCTTTACTACTGAGCCACCTGGGAAGCCCATAGTAAGTACTTAATAAATTTCAATTCAACAAATCAATGACGAACAGTTTTGGAGAGTATGTTTATTGGAATTTCAACGTCTGCCAAGGTTTGGGGTCAAGAAATAGCAAAGGATGTGCTGGTAATGGGGTGGGTGGCTTGGATGGAGTACAGAGAACACAGACACAGACACACACACACACACACACACACACACACACATACACACATATACACACATATACTAGGGACTGTGGGGGCCAAGAGATTAACACAGCGGAGGGACAGACTCTTTGGGGAAGGAAGCCTTCTCTGAGGAGGTGGCTCTGGAGTCCTGCAAGCAATGTAGACATTTTCTAGAAGATGGATAAACAGCGTGGTAGGTGGAGGAAGCAAACAGACATAGAGGCTGGAAACCAAAGAGACCAGGTAGGATGCTGGCTGGAGGGCTGAGCTAAGTACACCCAGCCGATCTTGTGCACAAGACGGGGGCCACTGGGGCCCACACAAAGCTTCAGAAGTTTGAGGGCTGGATTTGTAGGGCCTGAAAAGCATTCCATCAGGGGTTTTGTTTTCTAGGCGTAAGGGAATCGCTGGAGCTGTCAGCGAAGGCGCCAAGGAATAGCCGTGCCTGCCTCCCAAGGCTCTGCTAAGGATTACATGAGACCAGTGATGTGAGCACAGCCAGCCTGTGCCTGGCACAGAATGGCTAGTGAACAGGGTTGCAAGATAAAATCCACAATGCCCAGTTAAATTCACGTTTCAGGTAAATAACCAACATGTTTTAGTATAAGCCTGGGACATGCTTATCCTCACACATGGTTTGTTGTTTTTCTGAAATTCAGATCTAGTTGGGTGTCTTGTATTTTTTATTTGCTAAATCTGGCAACCCAGCTGCTTTGCAGTGTTGGCTGAACCTGGGTCTTTGTTGGTGGCTTCAAGACCTGGAGAACTTTGCCAGTGAAGCCAGAAACCAGATGAGAAGCCTGGAGCTGGACACTGAGGCTGTGAGGCAATATGGAGCCCCATCCTCTTGACTTACGGACAATGAAATAAACCTTCAGGGAGGGAAAAGGGCTGGCTCAAGGTCACCTAGCCAGAGGTGGTCCTGGTATTCTGCTTTTTTATGTGCTTGGTCAAGAGGGCTTTGGTTCATGGGCGAGTTGCCCAAGACACCCAAAGGCAGGTAGAAGGACCCTACCAGGGAGCCTGGGGAGGTCTCATTGGAGCTTCTGGAATCTTTGGAGCCGTCCCTGTCTTGGCAGTAGACGCAGGGTGTGATTTCTGCCGCACGATTTACCCCATCCAAGCCTCAGTTCATCCAGCCAGCAAATGGGCTAATTACACCCACCTCACAGGTAAGTTGTGAAGATTAATTAATGTTTGTAAAGGCTTTGTGATCCTTGGATGAAAGACGCTCCTGACATATAAAGGGTCATTATTTTTATTATTATTATACGAGTGCCAAGTATTATTACCTTAATTAGCTTTTCTAGATATCAAAAGCAATTAGACTGATCACTCGCTGAACTGCACTTTAGACACCCAAGTCACAGAAACTCACACGCTGACCTGTCGGCTCGAATTTCGGCTGAGGGGCCAGCACACGCCAAAAGTGGGGCCAGCACACGCCAAAGGGGGGGCCAGCACACGCCAAAGGGGGGGCCAGCACACGCCAAAGGGGGGGCCAGCACACGCCAAAAGGGGGGCCAGCACACGCCGAAAGGGGGGCCAGCACCCTCCAAAAGGGGGGCCAGCACACGCTGAAAGGGGGGCCCAGCACACGCCAAAAGGGGGGCCAGCACACACCAAAAGGGGGACCAGCACCCTCCAAAAGGGGGGCCAGCACATGCTGAAAGGGGGGGCCAGCACACGCTGAAAGGGGGGCCAGCACACACTAAAAGGGGGGCCAGCACACGCCAAAAGGGGGGCCAGCACACGCCGAAAGGGGGGCCAGCACACGCCAAAAGGAGGGGCCAGGATTTGCAAAGGAAATTTGTTTCTGTCTCTGGCCAAATTTTCCAGGCATGTAAGATTCCCTGAGAACGGAGGTTTTTCAGTGGAAATGCTGATCCCAGGGGCTCTCAGGGGAAGGCTTTAGCTCTGTGACCCAGGCAGCTGGGGATGGGGGTAGAAGCATGTCCTGTTTTCCCTTCTGTATCCAGAAGCCCAGGCCTCATCACCCCAACCCCATCACCCCACCATGGGCAGCTCAAGTGAAGGCAAGGCAACCTGACTTCTGATGGGGGACTACTGTGTGTCAGGTCCCATCCTGATGTGACATACATTTAATCAAGTGCAGTGCAGTAGGTGGGGATGTTTTGACCCTCATTATACAAATGAAGACACTGGCTCAGAGAGGTTAAGTGACCTTGGAAGGTCACACAGCCAGGAAATGTAACAAGAAGGAGACAAACACAGGTCTTACTGATTCCATAGCCTGTATTTAGGTTTATATAGTTTCTTCATCTCTGTGTTACCTGGGGTCTATATGGCCTGGGTCTAAACTTGGTCTACCTTGGGCTTCCCAGGTGGTGCTGGTGGTAAAGAAACCTGCCTGTTTGATCCCTGGGTTGAGAAGATCCTCTGGAGGAGGGCATGGCAACCCACTCCGGTATTCTTGCCTGGAGAATCCCATAGACAGAGGAGCCTGGCGGTCTACAGTCCATAGGGTCGCAAAGAGTCAGACATGACTGAAGTGACTTAGCACACACACACACCCTGGTCCATAAGTCATCAGGAGATCTGTTTGTACTTAAGAGAGATGGTTGGATGGCATCACCGACTCGATGGACATGAGTTTGAGCAAGCTCCGGGAGTTGGTGACGGACAAGGAAGCCTGGTGTGCTGCAGTCCTTAGGGTCGCAAAGAGTTGGACATGACTGAACGACTGAACTGAACTGAAGACAGTGGTTGGGACTGGGGAGGACTGAGTGGGTCACTGTGGTGCTGGGGCCATCTGCAACCCCAGGCCTTGGTCCAACATGGATTTGCCTATTCAGACTCTTTGGAGTTAGTTCAGAACCCCAGGGCCCAGGCGGAGGAGGGAACTGTGGTCTGGATGCACCCTATGGGGGCGGGCAGGACAGGCCAGGGCAGAAATCAGCGGGGTGAGGCTTCCTCAGGGCTGTCCAGTTAGCTGGGAGGGTGCGGAGCTGGCTGTAATTAACTTTACCAGCGTCCTTCACAAAGACCAGAAGACCTTTCCCCTACTCTCCTTTCTACTCTGGCCAGCTTCCTTAATGGCCTTGAGGACCCTCCCAAGGCTCTGACGAGGCAGCAGGAGCACTGGTCTGAGCTACGTTGCCAGTGTGTGCCAAACCGAGATTATATTCCAGGTCTGCATGGCCTACCGATCCGGTTTCTTTTCCCTGAACCACCCTGAGGTCTGGATTGGGGCCTTTGTGAAGTCAGTGGGTACTCTGAGAGGTAGCTGAAGTTGTGAGGATTTGGTGGGTGAAAGGGTAAGCATTGTAGGAAGACGGTGACACACTAATGGAAGGTTGGCTGGCTGGCTGCGGTAGGTATGGGCCATTTGGACAGGGAGTTGTATTTCTAGATGGAAGGAGGGTGGCTAATGAATGGGGATTGATAGGGGTGGGTCGGAGATTCTAATAGGTGGGTGGAGGATTTGGAAATGGATAGATGAGCCAGTAGGCAGGGAGTTGGAGGAAGCGAGAAAGATTGGCAAATGTATGGACAGGTTGGCAGATGGATGGAGGGGCTATCGGATGAATGGACAGTTTGGGAAAAAACATGGAGAATGGTGCATAGGTGGAGGAAATACGAGATGGGGTTGGTAGATACATGGGCTGAATCATGGATGAAGGGTTGGCTAATGGGTAGAAGAAAAGGTGGTGGCAGAAGGTTTTGTGGAGGGTAAAGGAATTGGTAGAGAGGTGAAAACATTGGTTGATAAGGGAGTCTGGGTGGATGGATGAGGGATTGGTAGCTGGGTGGAATAGTGGAAAGGTGGATGAGGAGAATGGGCTGAATCATGGGACTTTTGATGGATGGATGGTTCAACAGATTGGTGAAGGTGGAGTATAGTGGGTAAGTAAAAGTACCTGAATACTTGTTGGAAGGACAGATGCTGAAGCTGAAGCTCCAGTATTTTGGTCATCTGATGCAAACAGCTAATTCATTGGAAAAGTCCCTGATGCTGGGAAAGATTGAGGGCAGAAGGAGAAGAGGGCATCAGAGGATGAGATGGTTGGATGGCATCAATGATGTAATGGACACTAACTTGGGCAAACTTCGGGACATGTTAAGGCCCAGGTAGGACTGGTGTGCTGTAATCCATGGGGTTGCAAAGAGTTGGATGTGGCTGAAGCAACTGAGCATGCGTGCAGAAGAGATGTCAGATATTAGCAGATGGGGAGAAGGACTCAAAGAGATGGAAAGATGGCAGATGGGTGAAACATTCAGTGGAAAGATGGAGGGATTCGATAGAAGGAGGGCCTGGTAGAAGGGTAAAAGTTTGTCAGTGATGGAGCAGTTGGCTTTGGGACCCAAGTTTGGACAGACCTCCCTTTATCTCTTCTGGCCTTACCATTTGTCTCTGGGTGCCTTGAGAGTCCATTTCAGGGCAGACATTTTTGGTGTCCAGTTCAGTGGATGGCTGTGACCAATCTCCCCCATGGGTTTGCCCTTCCCCTCCAGCAGCCAGGCTGTTTCTAGGCTCATAAATCCCCAGATGGGCAGGCTTTCTGTAATTATCTTTGGAATATTAGCCCAAGAGGTGGGGCAGGCAAGGCTTGAAGAAAGGAGCTGATTCAGAGGTGGATGTCTGTCTTTCGGTGGTATGCCAAATGTGGCCAGCGTCCAGTGCACCAGGCCTGGTGCCCCAAGGCACCTCCCTTCCCCACTGGCTGTCTTGGGTCCCACTCTAGCCTCCCCCAGAGAACCTGGGCCCCTGAGGGAGGTTTGTTTGGGAGGGACTTGACGGGCATGTGTCTCCCCTTCCCCTCTTGTCTCTGTCTCTCTGTCTGCGTCTTTCACTCTTTCCCTTCTCTTCTCAGTTCTTCCTTCCCTCTATCCTTTACTGTTCCCTCTATTCTAGTTTCTCCCATCCTATTCTTTTTATTTTCCATTTTTTTCTGTCTCTGATGCTTTTTCCTTTTTTTTTTTTTAAATGCCTCTTTCCCTTGTTCCCAGTGACAAAAACCCATATGGTCAAAGCTATGGTTTTTCCAGTAGTCATGTATGGATGCGAGAGTTGGACAATAAGGAAGGCTGAGCACTGAAGAACTGCAGTGCTGAAGAGAGTCCCTTGGACAGCAAGGAGATCAAACCAGTCAGTCCTCAAGGAAATCAACCTTGAATATTCACTGGAAGGACTGATGCTGAAGCTGAAGCTCCAATACTTTTGACCACCTGATGCGAAGAGCTGACTCATTGGAAATGACCCTGATGCTGGGAAAGATTGAGGGCAAGAAGAGGAGGGGACGACAGAGGATGAGATGGCTGGATGGCATCACCGGCTCAGTGGACATGAGACTGAGCAAGTTTGGGGAGCTGGTGAAGGACAGGGAAGCCTGGCGTGCTGCAGTCCACGGGGTCGCAAAGAGTCGGACACGCCCGAGTGACTGAACCACAGCAGCAGCCCTTGTTCCTGTTTCCGCCCCTTCCCTGCTTCTTTCCGCTGCTTTTGTTGGTTTCTCCTCTGTCATTTTCTCTAGTTCACTCTGTTTCCATTCTGCCTCCTTTCCTGCCTGCCTGTCTGATTCTGTCTGGAGGGCAGGTCTCCGCACTCACGACCAGGAGCTGTTCCCACAGCAGCAGCAACAGCTTTTATCGACACTTGTCTTCTTTGACATGAAAGCAGAACCATTTCAAGGGAGGCTCTCTCCTGGGTCTTGAGTTTCATTGGGAATCTTCCAAGAGAGTGTTTTCCCTCCTCCTGTTGGTTCATGGTAAAATAGTGTAATTAATCCACGGGGAACTCTGGTAGAACTGGGGAGGGGGGAGCAGCAGAAAGGAAGGGAATACAGCCGCCACTCTCCTGCCAGACCATGGGCCGGGACCAAGGATGCCCCTTCCCCCGAGCAGTGGGGAGAGAGAGCAGGACCTTGGCAGAGACACAGGTGAAAACTCAAGTGTTGCCAAGCTTATGGGACCCGTTTTCTTCTCAAGGAGAAATAATGGGGAAGAGCACTTTGGAGTTTGAGTGGCCAGGGTTCAAGTTCTAGCTCTCCTCCTCTGTCCCTGGCTGCAGGATCTTGGGCAAATGTCTTAGCCTCCCTTTTATCATGTCTAAAATAGGACCTTCCCAGTGGAGTGTTGTGACAATTAAATGAGGATGCTGAAAGAAGACACTCAGTCAAGGTTTCAGAAGAGAAGCAAAATGATTAAGAATCAAATGAAACAAGGGCTTGTTTTTTAAAAAACTGAAGTATAGTTGATTCACAATGCTGTATTAGTTCCTAGAGTCCAGCAAAGAGATTCTATTTGAGGGGTGGAGGTGAGGGAGGTGTCAACATTCCATGTGATCTTGAAAGTTACCTGTGGATCAGAGCCTCCAACATGTGACAGAGTGGAGCAGAGTGCCTCCTGCTCTCAGAAACCAGGAGCACCTGGGTTGAGTGAAAAGTTCCACATGGGAAATGAACGTGCATTGGGATCAGTCATTGTCATTTTGGCATTTGCTATAGCACTTGGCCAGCTTCCCTGGTGGCTCAGGTGGTAAAGAATCTGCCTGCAATGAGGGAGACCTGAGTTTGATCCTTGGATTAGGAAGATCTCCTGGAGGAGGTCATGGCAACTCACTCCAGTATTCTTGCCTGGAGAATCCCCATGGACAGAGGAGTCTGGTGGGCTAGAGTCCATGGGGTTGCAAAGAGTCAAATACTTTAGTGACTAAGCACAACACTTGGCATGACTATAACACAATGATTATGGTACCAGTGGTTCTCAAAGTGTGGGCCCTGGACTAGCAGTGCCAATGCCTCCTGGGAACCCATTGGAAATGTAAACTCTTAGGTGCCACCTTAGATCTACTCAATTCGAAAGCTCTCAGGTGGCATCCATCCATCTGAGTCTTAGCAAGCCTCCAGCAGATTGTGATACATGCTTATTTATGTCCTGAATGGAGAACCAGACTCAAGAGCTCTCAGTGGCTTCATGCCCTCCCCCAGTGCCATCCGAATCCGCCCCACCCCAGCCCATTTCCCCAGAGCCTCTTGCAGAGCCAAGCAGTGACACCTGCTGAAATTCTTGAAATGAAGGCAGCACAGTAAGACGGCATTCCCAGGAGATAACCTTAATTTCTCCCTCGTTTTTTCATTCTCTCGACTGTCATTACCGTTACTGTCATTAGTGTTGGACAGCAGACTGAATGACAAGCTTTCTTTTGGGAGCTATAAATCACCGATCGGACCATTACCCCCCCCGCCTAGTGTAAGAGATGCGCAGACTGAGGTTCCAAGGGTCCTTGCTGATGAGTGGTGGGACCAGGATCCAAACCTGGCTCTCTCTGCCTCCACGTTCCACGTACTTTTGGGCACTGTTATTACTCCCATGTCTGCAGGCTCCTGGGGGCTGGCCTTTCACAGAACTCACCAGATGCGATTGCTTTGCTTTTTTATTTAAAAAAATTTTAAATTGGAGGATAATTGCTTTACAATGTTGTGTTTGTTTCTGTTGTACAACAACGTGAAATCGGTTGTATATATACGTATATCCCCTCGTTCTTGAGCCTCCCTGCCACCCGCTAGGCCATCATAGAGCACCGAGCTGAGCTCCCGGTGTTACACAGCAGGTTTCCACTAGCTATCCACTTTGCACATGGCAGTATGTGTGCCTGCATGCTAAGCTGCTTCAGTTATGTCTCACTTTTTGGGATCCGGGGACTGTAGCCCTCCAGGCACCTCTGTCCATGGGATTCTCCAGGAAAGAATACTGAAGTGGGTTATCATTTCTTCCTCCAGGGGATCTTCCCACACCATAGACTGAACCTGAGTCCCTTATGTCTCCTGCATTGCAGGTGGGTTCTTTACCACTAACGCCGTCTGGGAAGCCCACATGGCAGTATGTATATGTTAACGCTGTCTCTCACTTTTCCCACTCTCTCCATTCCCCTCTGTGACTACAAGGCCACCAACAGCAATCTCTTTAAACCTAAGGAAGAATCACGTTAGGCACCCAGACCATTCGGGGAACATTTGCTCGTTATATTTTTCTGGATATGTTAGGCAGGAGTGTACGTTTGCTTATGGCTGTGACTGTGAATTCTGTACATCCTCAAAGACTGAATAGGTGAGTTAATTTATTAATGAACAGCTGGGTAGCTGGCTAGAACATTTCATCAAACGTTTCGTATCTAGAAACTTCTTGGATTCTCAGACATTGAGAAAAACACCTTCTGCAGAGAAGCTGGTACCCAGCTGCAATTGTTTGTGGAGGGCAAACAAACGGACACAATCCTTGTGGGCTCTGAATGACACGGGGTAAATGGTGCAAGTTAGAGTCGAGGGTCTCAAACTTGAATGTGTCTCAGAATCACTGGTAGAGCTTGCTAAGACACAGATTGCTGGGCCATCTTCTCCCCCTACCTCCTTTCCAGAGTTTCTGACATAAATAGGTCTGGGACTGGGCCAAAACTGTGCATTTTAAACTATTTCCTAGGTGCTGCTGCTGGTTGTTCTGGTAACCACGCTCGGAGTTACAGTGGATTGCAGTGATGCTAACTGTCATGATAAACTCAGACGTCAGTGGCTTAACCCTGGAAAAGTATACTTTCCTTTAACCAATAGGGGAATGGTTGAATACATTGTGATATTGTATTCTTGTCATTGTTCAGTTGATCAGTCGTGTAACTGCCAGGGTCCTCCGTCCATGGGGCTCTCCAAGCAAGAGTACTGGAGTGAGTTGCTGTTTCCTTCTCCAGTGATATTGTATATAATACAGCAATTGGAAAGAATCAGATATACATGGAATAATCTGGAGTGTAATCTAAAGTCTTTTGCCTGAGAAAAGTGATTTGCCAAATAACTGATAAAATACATCTGTAGAACAAAACAGAAAACAAAATAAAAGAACCCATTTCCCCAGACCTCAAGTCCCATACATGTTTTATAAATATAGTAAAAATGTCCATGAGGTGACACAAGGCTATTAGGGAAGCTTCTGAAAGTTAAGAGAGATTATCAGCTTTCTAATAGTGTTCCTGTATTACTTAAGAGGATGAGATTTTTAGAATAACGAAATGCCATGAAATAATGAAACCTACCCAGCTCATAAAAGGATGGACTTATTCATGCTTCATTTTTCTGCATGTAGAGCCCCGGTGGGGGATGGGGCTATGTTTCTCCTGACTACAGGGCACACACTATTGGAGCTTATGACGTTGTGGTGAATGAATGATCACGTGAATGACCATAAGCAAGACTGAGACTCTTGCTTCTTGGGATCTGTGCCCATGGAGCCAACCATCTGGGAGGCTCCAGATGGGGACGTGTTGAGGGGCAGCTACTGCAGGGTGGTCTTCCAGAATGTCCTGGAAGATGAGTGAGTATTGTACGAACACAACCTCCCTTCTTGGATCCAAGCCTCCGGGGGAATCCTGGAGGTTCAATCCTGAAACCAGTGGTGGAGGTTAGGGGATTCAGCCTTGATGATTTGGGGAAGCATTTTTCCAGAGGAGGGACGTGAAGGTCAGGCTCATTAGGTGCATCGGGTGGGGCACATTCTGTGTGGCCAGCCTGGCTGGCTACTGGCTACCACGCTTATTCTGCTGCCAGGAAATGGAGGTTGAAGACTATGTTTAGTTCCTTGGCTGTTGAGCTTTCTTAGGGCACAATAAAACCGCTTAAAAGAGACACAGAAGGAAGGCAGTCAGTCCACAGCCAGAAGGGAACTTGTCCATAGACCTGACCTGCTGGTGTCTTCCCAAACTCTGCTCCAAACATACAAGCTGCTGCCTTTGAGTGAGTGGTCAGGGCATAGCTGGAGGTTCCGGCTGCCCTGTCTTCTTCCAGATGAGGATGGGACCCTGGCTGACAAAAGTGGAGGAGAAGTTACAGAGGGCATGGGATCTGGGTCTAACACTCAGATATTCTCCAAATTCCTTTGTGACTTTCAGGCTTGGGACTTGGGGTATGTGCTACTTTCCTCTGCTTACATCGTTAGATCCTAACATTCATCCTGATGGCAGAACTGTCTTTGGTAATTTTTAATCAAAACAATCAGGGTCACTCTATGAACTCCATTAGAGGTCCATCCTCCATTCTTTTTCTTTTTCCTTTCCTTTCCTTTCTCTCTTCTTTCTTGTTTCCCAGTAATCTTGGATCATTTACCATAAGCCAGGTATTCTGCTATGTAAACAATGGAAATGCAGTGGTGAGTAGGGTAGCTTAAAAAAATGTATATGTATTTTTGAAACAAAAAAGCTCATTTCTAAATATTTTATGGCTCAAATGAGAAACCATAAAATATGTAATAGAATTAAGATCTGTCAGTGAATAGTAATAAACAGTCTACATATAAAAACTTAGAGAATGTATCTAAAGCAATTGTAGGTTTGAATGCTTAGCATGAACTTAAGAAGAGAGGAAAAGGAAAGTACTTCAAACTCAAAAAGAGGTTTAGTAACAGAGGAAGGGAGTAGTCAAATGTGGACAAAGGTTAATAATATTGGAAATATTAGGGGGATCACGCTGCCAAAAGCTGACTCTCTGAAAAAGCTGACTCTCTGAAAATGCAAGAAATAAAAAAAAGAGCCTGACTACCTGGACAGCAGATAGACAGTAACAAGAGAATATGTGAATCTTCTATTTTACTTTTTGGCTGCACTGGGTCTTCATGCGGCCTGCAGGCTCCTCTTGTTGCGGAGCGAGGCATAGAGCATATGGGCTTAGTAGTTGCGGGGCACAGGCTTAGCTGCCTCCCGGCATATGGGATCTTAGTTCCCGGACCAGGGGTTGAACTTACATCCCCTGCATTGGAAGGCAGATTCTTAACCACTGGACCACCAGGAAAGTCCCCTGTGAATCATTTATACTGAGATATTAGAAATTATTTTGAAAGGTTTTGGTAAAATTAGTTTACCAAACCTGACTTCAGAAAAGAAAATCCCCATGAGACCTATCTTCAGGAACTTTTTATTGCAGATAAAATTGATAATTTCTATTTTAGGAATAAGGAAATTGAGGCTCAGTGTGGTCAAGTCAGCTGCCTAAGTGTCCAGGCTGGAAGCAGTGGAGGCAGACCGTGGAGCGCCTTGAGTGCTTTCCCTCTGGTAGATCAGGGCAGCCTCTGCTGGAAAACTCCCCCAGGAGTGCCTGCAGTGGGGCTGGGCAATTCCCAGACACTTTAAATGCACCTCTAGGAAGGCATTTGGCTCCTGAATTCTCCCTGCGTGTTCTTTCATCATCTCCAATTAGTGAACGCACACAGCTGCCCTGCCTGCCTCCGGATCCTCCTCTGCTGCCCGCGTGAAAGAAGCAGGGCTGATCCGCCCGAGCCTCAGCCTGGGGCCCTTTGACTCAGCAACCTCCCCGGCCCACGAACGCCCAGTGCCTGGCTCGGTGCCCACAGATGCAGCCAGGTAGCCTCTTGTAGGGAGCAGGCGGCAGCCTGCCTCGGAGTGTAGGTGGGTGACAAGAGTCCCACGGTCCAAGATCTGCAGGAATCCTGTATCGCGTGAATGGCAAGGGAGCCTTGGCATGGAAATTGTGGTGTTGGGATCGGTTGGTTGGCCTTCACCTTGATAATCCTTGTGAGGTGGTGTCTATTATCTCTGTTTGGCCTTCTTTCACCTCTTGTATTGAGACTCACCTGTCTCTTCCCTTCTTGGGGTTGTGGTGGAGTTCCCAGGGACAGAATCCAGCCATCCCTGGCCACATGCCCCAAGGCAACCTGAGCTCCTCCCTCAGTCTTGATGTACAAAGTTTTTCTCTTTCCTCTGGGTCTGCTAAGTAGGAATAATGTATGCCTGGAGTTTTGGGGGTCCTTGTGATTTGTTCGCAGGACCGTATGTTTCTATAAAATTTGCAAAAGTAAGATATTTTAACTGCGATAAGTCAAGGTTTCTGTCTTTTCTCTCTGACTTCTGTACTATCCCTCCATCTCTTACTGTCAGAGCGGCCCCAGGGGATCTGGCTAAGAATGAGCTGGGCATACATTTAGTTTGGGTTTATAGTTATGTGACTTGCAGTTTCTCCAATGTATAGTTAAGTAATAGCCAGTTATTCAGGTGTAGAAATCTCCTCCAGGGAAACTTGTATGACCTATTGTGCCAACTCACAGGTGACGTGTGACGTGTTGCGACATGAAGGTTTGGGATCAGAGGCTGTGTCACGACACGAACGTGTCCTGTGACGTCCAATGTATGGAGGAGAAACCAAGTTTGAAATACACGGAGCCAGAAGCTAATCCGTGGAACATTCTCATAAGTCGCCCAACCCAAATGTGAAAAAACTTGATACCTTGCCAAGTTTTAGAGCAACCCCGAAAACAGAGAGGACATTAATGGTTATGAAGCAGAGAGACATTTTCCAAATGATCAATAATTAAAATTTTTTATCAACCACTAATATTAAGAAATTGTTATGATATGATTGACATGTGCAAAGACACAACAAAGCCAAAATACCTAGGGAAAAAGATTATAGATGTATTTACATCAGGAGGTTAATTAAAGCAAAAAGGGCTTGTTTTTCTGGAGGTGGCAATGTTCGTGATATTTGTCAGCTTTAAAAAAATTATAATTAGTTGTGATTTCTTTTCTAAATGAATTTTTGTAGGTAAATTTTAATTAATTTTAAATCTTCATTGAGATATAATTTACACACAATGAAATGCACACACCTACAGGCAGAGTTTGTCAGTTTCGACAAATGTACACACGTGTGTAGCTGCCCCTTCCCCAATCGAGCTATAGAACATTTCTGACACTCCTTAACTTTTAATTTTTTTTTTTTAAATGGGGGGATAGTTGCTTTACAACGTTGTGTTGGTTTTTGCCGTGCAACGATGTGAGTCAGCCCTGGGTGTGCACATGTCCCCTCTCTTGACCTCCCTCCCACCCCTCTAGGCTGTCACAGAGCCCGGGGTCGAGCCCCCTGCGCTCCACGGCAGCTCCCCACTAGCTCTCCGCTTTGCACGTGGTGATGTGTATGTTCCAGTGCTCCTGTCTCAGCTCTACCCCCGTCTCCTTCCCCGCTGTGTCCATAGGTCTGCTTTCTACGTCTGCCCCTCCATTCCTGCCCTGCAAATAGATTCATCAGTAGCGTGTTTTAGATTCCATATATACACACACGCGCACACACACACAGAATATTTGTTTTTCTCTTTCTGACTTATTTCACTTTGCATAACAGGCTCTAGGTTCATCCACCTCACTACAACTGACTCAAATTCATTTCTTTTTTCCTCTTACTCCTTATGTCAACCTCCTTGCATGTTCCTGCCCAGGCAGTGATTAATCTTCTTTTGTGTGTGTGCGTGTTGTCTTTATTTTATTTTTAAAATTAATTTATTTTAATTGGAGGCTAATTACTTTACAATATTGTAGTGGTTTTTGCCGTACATTGACATGAATCAGCCATGGGTGTACATGTGTTCCCCATCCTGAACCCCCTCCCGCCTCCCTCCCCATCCCATCCCTCAGGGTCATCCCAGTGCACCGGCCCTGAATGCCCTGTCTCATGCGTTGAACCTGGACTGGTGATCTGTTTCACATATGGTAATACACAGGTTTCAATACTATTCTCTCAAATCATCTCACCCTCGCCTTCCCCCACAGAGTCCAAAAGTCTGTTCTTTACATCTGTGTCTCTTTTGCTGTCTCGCATATAGGATCATCGCTACCATCTTTTAAAATTCCATATATATGTGTTAATATACTGTACTGGTGTCTTTCTTTCTGACTTACTTCACTCTGTATAATAGGCTCCAGTTTCATCCACATCTTTTTTTAATCACTCGAGATTTTGATTGATCTAGAAGGTTCTACAAATGGAATTATGCAGTAAGTACCCTCAGCTATCTGCCCCTTATTGGGGGGAAGTGGCTCAGCATTGCCTATCATTTTGTGTTATCCCTATTTTGTATTTTTTTCCTTAAATAAGATCTTGCAATTTGAATACACCAGCTCCAGCCCTGCCCCCACATTCTGGATATGGGAGAAGGCCCCTCTCAGACAATAAGAATCTTGTATGCATGCCTGAATCTGTGCCCTGAACACTGTTCCTTCTTTCTGGAATTGCCCTTCCCTCTTGGTGCACTTGGCGGCTTCTGGCTGATCTGTCATTCTCCAGGTCAAATGCCTCCTCCCTTTTGGAGTCTTTCAGAACTTTCTCTGCCGTAGGTGGTGTCTGGCTGACATTTCTCATGAATGCTGGTTGTATTGTCTTATATTGGAATTGATTTATTTTTGTCCGTCTCTCCCTCTAGAGTCTGAGGGTTTAGATAGAGTTTCTCGATGTGGGAGTTGTATTGACCAACATGTGACATCTACTCCTCTCTGGCCTGGGTTCACCCTAAATCAGCAAGTTGCTTTAATCAGAACAACAAATATGGAATGAAAATGAAAAAACAAAAAACAAAAGTGAAGCTCGTCTTCAACTCTTCAAAACAAATAATTCCCTCCTCCTGTAGCCATTTCTTTTTGATTTCTCATCAAGTTTATCAGGAACGGGTCAATCACTGTCCACCCAATGGGACTGGAGAGAACCCGTCATGTGTGGAAACTCAAAGGAGGTTCTGAGCTAGAGCCCTGCTCTGGAATGCTGTCTGCCCAAATAGATATGTTCAGGTCCCAATCCCCAAAACATGTGACCATGAAGTTATTTGAAACTAGGGTCTTTTCAGAAGTAATTTGGAGAAGGAAATGGTAACACACTCCAGTATTCTTGCCTGGAGAATCCCATGGACAGAGGGGCCTGGCATGCCCCAGTCCACGGGATTGCAAAGAGAAGGACACGACTGAGTGACTGACAGCAGATGTAACTGGGGCTTCCCTGGTGGCTCAGCGGTAAAGAACCTGCCTGCAATAGGAGATGCAAGAGACACAGGAGATGGTTTCGATCCCTGGGTCAGGAAGATTTCCTGGGGGAGGAAATGGCTACCCATTCCAGTATTCTTGCCTGGAGAATCCCATAGACAGAGGAGACTGGTGTGCCCCAGTCCACGGAGTCGCAAAGAGTCCAACACAATTTAGTGCCTGAGCATGCAAAGGATTACATATAAGAAAGTGACATAAGCCAGTTGAGATGTGATAGGAAAACTCTATGGAACTGTAGTCTCAGGTTTGTAATGAAGAGTCAACACTCCAAAGGGTTTTGCAAACATTTCAAACTGTCCAGATAGCAGGTGGCAAGGACCCTATTCTTTTAGAAATAAATTTTGGGGGTAATAATTTAAATACTAAAATTGTTCAAACACCTTGAATTAAATAAGAATAGCTTTCACCTATCAAATTGACACCATTAAAAAAAAAAATAAGACCCAGTTCTTACAGGATGTGGGGAAAAAAGTGAAATTTTATACTCATGGTAAGATTCTAAACCTCCTGAATTTGTCAACAGATAGGAAACATCTTAAAATGTACATATTCTTTGACTAATTAATTCTGAGTCTCAGAATTTATGCTAAGGAAATATCAGATGTAAATAATATAAAGACATATTCATGGTTATTCATTATGGCATTGTATGAATAGTAGGGGATTAGAAACAACGTACCTTGAAAGTGGATTGGTTAATATATCAATATTAAATAGAAATACAAAAATGGAAAAATGCAGCCCTCAAAATTGAGATTATGGAGAGACTCTTAATAACTTGAGGAAATGCTCATAATAAATATTCAGCAGAAAAGTACAGTAGAAACCATTATTCAGTATGATCCAACTTACTTAAAACTATGCATAGAAAAAAGATTGGAAGTGAAGCATCAGTAATTATTTCTGAGTGCTGAGATTAAAGCTGTTTTGGTCCATATCTATTTTTGAGAAAACTCTTAAAAAAACCCAACCAGTAGTTTTTTAGTAATCATGAGATGGAGTGAATAGAACTTTATGATATATCACCTTACACCTGTTAAGAATGGCTGTTATCAAAAAGATTAGCAGTAACAAGTGTTAGTGTAGATGTGGAGAAAAGAGAACCCTCCTATACTGTTGGTGAGGATGTAAATTGGTGCAGTCACTATGGATATCAGGATGGAGGTTCCTCAAAAAACAAAAAAAAAAATTTGAACTACCATATTATCCAGAAATCCTACCTCTGGGTACTTATCCGAAGACATGAAAAACAGTAACTTGTAAAGATATCTGCACCCCAATGTTACTCACAATAACCAAAACATGGAAACAACCTATGTGTCCATCAATAAATGGCTGAATGGGTAAAAAAGTTACGGTACATGTATGCAATGGAATACTATTCAGCCATGAAAAAGAATAAAATCCTGTCATTTGCAACAGGGATGAATCTCTAGGGCATTATGCTGAGTGAAATAAGCCATATAGAGAAAGACAAATACCATGTGTAGCACTTATGTGTAGCATCACATAAATAAATAAACAAATAAACAAACAAATAAACAACAAGCTATTAGATACAGAGAATGTGTTGATGGTTGCCAGAGGCAGGGGGTGGGCGTGGGGTGGAAGAAATGGGTGAGCTGTTTTTGCTTTTAGTATGAGTAAATATAAAACAATATAAAACTAAATAAAAACTGAATAATTAAAATGAAAAAAATAGTTCTGAAGTATCTCATTTTTTTAAAAATTTTGATTTTGTTACTAAGGTTATAGTTTAATCTCTCTTTAGATGAAAGTGCATGTGCTAGGATTCCAAAAAGGACACAATAAAAAATACATATTTGTCTATCTATCTATCTACCTATCTATATGCATATGGATCTTGTGGGTAGGGAACTGAATCCTAGTTTAATCGGTACACCTGTCATTTGGCCCGACAGGAAAGACCAGAGTCTCATGTGAAACGCAGTAAACATGCTTGTGGGTCTCTCTGGTCCCTGACTGAGCAGTGCAGACCCTGCAGAACAGAGTAGCCCTTCTGTCTTCCTTGCAATGGAGTTGGTGATGCCCAGGCTCAGGGTGTGGCCTGGCCCCTGTAGTCCTGCCTTCATAGCACATCTGGATCTGAGTCTTCTCTGTGCTAATCATTCAAAAGAAACTCTACTTCCACGTGGCTACTGTAGGAGAGGTAAGGCCAGCAGGTGGAACCGGAAGACAAGGAAGAACTGGTCCTTCTTCCTTCCCTGGAGCCTGGCCTGAGCCCCCCAGAGCCCCTATAGTTCTTCTGCAGGTTTAGGGGATGACCTTTCCCTAGGAGAACCTGGGTTATGCTTGGAGAGACCATCCTTTCTGATTCTTAATGGGAAGGCCTCATTTCTGATGTAGTGAGGAGGCACGATCATTTGGCTTCCATCTGAATTGTGGACATGTTGACCATTTTCCCCTAAAGAACAATCAGGACTGGTGAATGGATATTCTTCAGCAATTACTGGGGTAGAATGTCAACAGAAAGAGGGGAAAAATAAACTACTGTGTGTTGGATGCCACTCTCTTCCTCAGTGCCTGCAGCACTGAGTCTGCAGAGCAAAGTAACATAGGCTCTCAAAGAAATCAGCTGGACAACTTCCAGTTTAGAATGGCTTCTGGCAAGCTATAGCTGCTCCAGGCCTGGTTTCTCTTGCTTTCCAATTAACCTCTCTAATATCAATAACCTCAGATATGTAGATGACACCACTCTTATGGCAAGAAGTGAAGAAGAGCTAAAGAGTCTCTTGATGAAAGTGAAAGAGGAGAGTGAAAAAGTTGGCTTAAAACATAGCATTCAGAAAACTAAGATTATGGCATCTAGTCCCATCACTTTATGGCCAGTAGATGGGGAAACAATGGAAACAGTGTCAGACTTTATTTTTTTGGGCTCCAAAATCACTGCAGATGGTGACTGCAGCCATGAAATTAAAAGACGCTTGCTCTTTGAAAGAAAACCTATGACCAATCTAGACAGCATATTAAAAAGCAGAGACATCACTTTGCCAACAAATGTCCATCTAGTTAAAGCTATGGTTTTTCCGGTAGTCATGTATGCAGGTGAGAGTTGGACTATAAAGAAAGCTGAGCACCGAAGAATTGATTCTTTGGACTGTGGTGTTGGAGAAGACTTCTGAGAGTCCCTTGGACTGTAAGGAGATCCAACCAGTCAATCCTAAAGGAAATCAGTCCTAAATACTCACTGGAAGGACTGATGCATATGCTGAAACTCCAATACTTTGGCTAACTGATGTGAAGAGCTGACTCATTGGAAAAGACCCTGATGCTGGGAAAGATTGAAGGCGGGAGGAGAAGGGGACAACAGAGGATGAGATGGTTGGATGGCATCACTGACTCGATGGACATGAGTTTGAGCAAGCTCTGGGAGTTGGTGATGGACAGGGAAGCCTGGCCTGTTGCAGTCCATGGGGTTGCAAAGAGTTGGACATGACTGAGTGATTGAACTGAACTGAAGGAAGACATAGAAATAGCATAGACCCACCATCATAAAAGTAGGGACACTCTTTCCCTATCCCCCTCTTTTCACTAATTCAGAAATACAGCTCCAGTAGCAATTTTAAAATTGCATGTAAAAGGATGAAGTTGGGTCATTTGTAGAGATGTTGATTAACCTAGAGTTTGTCATATAGAGTGAAATAAGTCAGAAAGAGAAAAACAAATATTGTGTATTAACACGTATATATGGATCTAGAAACATGGTGCAGATGAACCTATTTGCAGGGCAGGAACAGAGACACAGACATAGAGAAAGGACATGTGGACACAGAGAGGAAGGGGAGGGTGGGATGAATTGAGAGATTAGGATTGACATATATACATTATCATGTATAAATAGATAACTAGGGGGGACCCTCCTGTATAACACCGGGAGCTAACTTGGTATTCCGTGGTGACCTAGAGGAGTGGGATGGTTGTTGAGGGAGGGAGGTCCAAGAGGGAGGGAGTATACACATACATGTAACTGATTTACTTCCTTGTACAGAGGAAACTAACACAACATTGTAAAGCAGTTATACAACAATTTTAAAAAGTGGAAAAAAAAAACTCATTAAAAATTGCTTGTATCAGTTCAGTTCAGTTCAGTTGCTCAGTTGTGTCTGACTCTTTGTGACCCCATGGACTGCAGCACACCAGGCTTCCCAGTCCATCACCAACTCACGGAGCTTGCTCAAAGTCACGTCCATTGAGTCGGTGATGCATCCAGCCATCTCATCCTCTGTTGTCCCCTTCTCCTCCTGCCCCCAATCCCTCCCAGCATCAGTCTTTTTCAATGAGTCAACTCTTCGCATGAGGTGGCCAAAGTACTGGAGTTTCAGCTTTAGCATCATTCCTTCCAAAGAAATCCCAGGACTGATCTCCTTTGAATGGCCTGGTTGGATCTCCTTGCAGTTCAAGGGATTCTCAAGAGTCTTCTCCAACACCACAGTTCAAAAGCATCAATTCTTCAGTGCTCAGCTTTCTTTATAGTCCAACTCTCACATGCATACATGACCACTGGAAAAACCATAGCTTTGACTAGACGGGCATTTGTTGGCAAAGTGATATCTCTGCTTTTTAATATGCTGTCTAGGTTGGTCATAGGTTTTCTTCCAAGGAGTAAGTGTCTTTTAATTTCATGGCTGCAGTCACCATCTGTAGTGATTTTGGAGCCCAAGAAAATAAAGTCTGACACTGTTTCCATTGTTTCCCCATCTATTTGCCATGATACTCAAGTCTGTGAATATTGTTTTTTAAGGCAGTTAAGACTTGTCATCCTCTGTATATTTTTGGGAGATTATGTTTTTTTAATGGAATGACAGGGTAAAGGTTGACACATTCAACCTGGAAGGAATAGACAATATGTGGAAACTTATGTAGATGAGGATTGAAGCAGAGAGAGACAGAGTAGCAGGGCCTGTTGGAGACTATAGACTTTGATGTGTTCTGTACTCCATTGGTTTTGAATGTCAGAGAATAAGGTAGGGGAAGTTTGAGACCATTCCACCTCAATAGAGCAGAGTTTTATTAGATAAAAGACTGAAAAAAATTAATAACCAATTGAAAAATAAAAACCCTCCTTCAAACACACAAACAAATAAATATAATGTTCTCTATTGATGTAAGGCTAAAGAATTTTTAAAAACTTCCCTCAAAGAAAATTCTAGGTTTACATAGTATCACTGGTGAATTCTTCAAATACTTAAGGAAGATATAACACTAATCTTGACATAAATTTTTTTAGAAACTAGAGGAGGAGGAAATGCTTCTAAATGTCTTTTATGATAGTCATTTATAAAATCATAATACTAAAATCTGACAGACATTCTAAAAAGAGAGAGAAAGAAATAGAAATACTAAAATCCATATAACACAGGTCCAAAAATTCTTAACAAAATATTAACAAAATCAATTCTAGCAATATACAAAACAAGACAACACATCATGACCAAGTAGGGTTTATTCCAGAAATGCAAACTTGGTTTAACATTTGAAATTCCAATAGTGTAATTCACCACATTGACCAAATTGAGAAGAAAAATAAACCATGAAGAAAAGACATTTCACAAAGATGAACATCTACCCATGATAAGAATTCAACAGTCTAGTAAGAAAAGGTAAAGCTATTTATTAAAAGCTATAGCAAAAATCATGTTTACAGGTGAAATATTGAGCACTTTCCTACTAAGATTAAAAATAAAGGAAAAACATTGTCTCTTACCATTCCTATTGCATGTAGATATGAAAAGAAAAGGTAAAATTCCATCTATTCTCAGGCGCCATGACTATGTGGAAAATTCTAGGAAATTTACCAAACAACTGCTAGAACTTATGAGTGAGTTTAGCAAGCTCAGAGAATTCAAAGTTAATATACAAAAGCCAATTTTATTATTGACATATCAGTAACAAATATTTGGTGAAATTTAAAAATCTCTTTGCAGAGCATCAAAAACAAACAAATAATTACTGAGGGTTAAATTGAACAAAACGTGTGCAAGACTTCCATGTACTCTGAAAGCTCTACAACACTGCCAACAGCAATTAAAAAAGAACAAACTTAGTGGGTGTTTATGGATAAGAAGAGTGGCTCAGATGGTAAAGTGTCTGCCTACAATGTGGCAGACCTGGGTTTGATCCCTGGGTCGGGAAGATCCCCTGGAGAAGGAAATGGCAACCCACTCCGGTACTCTTGCTTGGAAAATCCCGTGGATGGAGAAGCCTGGTTGGCTATAGTCCACAGGGTCGCAAAGAGTCGGACACGAATGAGTGACTTCACTATGGATAGGAAGGTTGAATGTTGTTAAGATGTTAATTCTTCCAAAACTGACCAACAGATTCAACACAATCACAATAGAAATTCCAGAAGGTCTTCTGCAGAAGTGAATATTTATATAGAAATGAAAAACACCCAGAATATAAAAAGGAATCTTGGTAAAGAAAAACAAAGCTGGAAAACTTAGACTATCTGACTTCAAGATTTAGTTTTTAAAATTATGGTAGCCGAGTGTGTTATTAGCAAACGACAGACAAACTGATCAATGGAACAGAACATAAAGCTCAGAAGCAGACTCAATTGGTCAATTACTATTTGCAGAAGCACCAAAGCAATTCAGGGCAAAAAGGAAAGTCTTTCAACTAATGATGGTAGAATAGCTTCATATTCATATGGGGGAAAAAAAGGACTAAATTTCTTCATTCCATATACAAAACCGGAAAGCTTTCAGTAGAAAACATAGATGTCTATCTTCATGACTTAGAGATAGGTAAAGTTTCTTAGACTCATAAAAGAAAACTTGGTAAGTTAGATTTCACCAGTTTGAAAATTTCTGCTTAAAACAGACACTGTTAAGAAAGCAAGTAAGCAATTCACAAGCTGAAAGAAAATACTAGTAAACTAGATTAAAAGAAAAGAAATGAACTGGCACCCAGGATTTACAAATAATTCCTATAATTCAATAATAAAAGAATAAAATCTAATAAAATGGACAAAGTAAATGGGTAGGTACTTCACAAAGAGGAACACACGTGACAATGACAACAGGCAAAGTGCTTAATACCATAACATTAGGGAAATTCAAATTAAAACCCAATATGATACCCCTTTGGGGCTTCCCAGGTGGCGCTAGTGGTAAAGAACCTGCCTGCCAATGTAGGAGGTGCGAACCCCAATGACCCAGGGTTCGATCCCTGGGTCAGGAAGATCCCCTGGAGGAAGACATGGCAACCCACTCCAGTATCCTTGTCTGGAGAATTCCATGGACAGAAGAGCCTGGTGGGCTAAAGTCCGCAAGGTAGCATGGAGTCCAACATGACTGAAGCAACTTAGCATGCACGCACACATGATACCCTTATACATCTTTCAGAAGGTCTTAATTTAAAAGGCTGACAATCCCAAATGTGTCAAGAATGTGAAGCAAATGGAATGCTCGTACATGTTGGTGAGAGTTTGAGAAAATCTGAAATTTATGAAAAATTTTCATAAATCTAAATTCATATATACACTGTGACCCAGTAATTCTGCTCCTAGGTAATTATCCAAGAAAACAGAATATGTGTCCACAAAAAGGTTTGTATGAGAATGTTGCTAGCAGCGTCATTAAAAATAGTAAAACATTGGGAAACAGCCCAGTTTCCATCATAAGAGAACGTATAAACAGACTATGATATATTCAGTTAATGGAATACTAATCAGCAATAAAAAGGGATCAATTATGCATACATCAAGGTGGATGAGTCTCAAAATAATTTTTCCTACGAAAGAAACCATACACACAGGTAAATACTGTATGATTTCATTTGTGTGTAGTTCTAAAAAGACAAAACTGATTTATGGTGAAAAAAAGTTGTAATAGTGATTGTGCAGAGAGAGGGACATTGACAGGGAAGGAGCGTGAGAGAATTTTCTGGGATGATACAATGTTAATATCTTGATAGAGGTTTGAGTACATAGATGTATGTGTTTGTAAAAATTCAGCAAATATATAGTTAAGATTTGTGCCTTTCATTGTAAATTTTACTCCATAAAAAATCCTGTAAACAAATATTGGACTCTAGTTAATGATATGCATTCTGAAATACCTCGTGGGATATCAATACAATCAAGATGGATTGATGGATGGATAGAGGGACAGGGATATGATAAGGCAAGAAAAGTGTTAATGATAGAGTCTATACAAGTGCTCACTATAAAATTCAACTTTTTTTGTATTTTTTCATAAAATTTAAGATTCAAATCTGCAAACTTTGAGAAATATGAAATATAAGAATGCGTGGAAGAGAAGTGTGCACCTAGTTGGAAAGATTATTATGTTAGTCTTCTAGTTAATTCATACATTTAACATCGTTCGGAATTTTGATTTTCAAAGCGATTCTGAATTACATTAGGCAAAATAAACACCTCTCCCCTGGCAAGAAAACTGAAGTGATAATGTCATTAATTATTAAAGTATTATATATATAATAGTTGAAACAAGATGGCACTAAAATGTAATTCCATGAATCAGAAGTGATAGTTTTGAATTACATAATAGGATACCTATGAACTTAATAGAAGATAAAAGAAATGTTAATTATTTGGAAGAGGATGGATTTTTAAATAAATGTTGGAATGAAATAAAGTTAGAACTTCAGCTTACATCATCTCTTATATTAGGCTGTATATAGATTAAAGAGTTAATTTTTAAAAATGGAGGCAATTCTTGCTTTGGACTTTAGAGTCAATTTGCCAGTTTCTGTAAAAAAGCCAATTGCAATTCTATAGGAATTGCTTTGAGTTTGCAGATCAAATTGAGGAATATTGCCCTCTTAATAATATTAAATCTTCCAAATCATGAACATAGGATGTTTTTCCAATTTATAGGTTTTTCATTTTTTCAACGTTTTATCGTTTTCAGAGTATCAGTTTGCATGTATTTTGCTAAATTTATTCTTAAGTATATTACTCTTTTTGATGCTATTGCAAATTGAATTTTCTTAAGTTTATTTTTGCAAGTGTATAGAAATACAATTGATTTTGTATATTGATCTCATGTTTTGCAAGCTTCCTGATTTAATCTATTAGTTACAGTAATTTTAAAAGTGGATTCCTTAGAATCATGTCATCAAAGAAGAGAGTTGCTTTACTTTTTCCTTTCTTTTTTAAAAAAAATTAATTTATTTTAATTGGAGGCTAATTACTTTACAATATTGTAGTGGTTTTTGCCATACATTGACATGAATCAGCCATGGGTGTACATGTGTTCCCCATCCTGAACCCCCCTCCCACCTCCCTCCCCATCCCATCCCTCGGGTCATCCCAGTGCACCAGCCCTGAGCACCCTGTCTCAGGCATTGAACCTGGAATATACATGATTCAATGTTATTCTCTCAAATCATCCCACCCTCACCTTCTCCCACAGAGTCCAAAGGTCTGCTCTTTACATCTGTGTCTCTTTTGCTATCTTGCATATAGGGTCGTCGTTACCATCTTCCTAAATCCCATGTATAAGCATTAATATACTGTATTGGTGTTTTTCTTTCTGACTTACTTCACTCTGTATAACAGGCTCCAGTTTCACCCACCTCATTAGAACTGATTCAAATGCATTCTTTTTAATAGCTGAGTAATATTCCATTGTGTATATGTACCACAGCTTTCTTATCCATTCTTTATTTATTTTTCTTTCCTAATTGCTCTGGCTGGAACTTCCAGTACAGTGTTGAGTAGAGTGATGAGAGTGGGCATACTTGTATTGCTCCTGATCTTACTGGAGATGCATCCAGTTTTTCATCCTTAAGTATACAGTTGGCTGTGGGCTTTCATAGATGTCCCTTATCAGGTTGAGGAAGTTCCCTTCTACTCCGTTTGTTGAGGGTTTTTTTTTTTTTTTTAAATCAGGAAAAGCTGATGAATTTTGTCAAATTTTTTTTCTGTATCTATTGAGATGATTGTATGGGTTTTTAAAAATTGTATTGATATGGTGTTTTCCGCTACTTGATTTTCAAGTGCTGTTAATGCACTTTTGTTGAATGTGTTCTGTGCTAATATGTGCCTTTAGAAATGAAATGAAATTGAGCCCACATTGCGGGTGAGAGGGTACAGGCCACCATGTGGCTGTTTTTGGAGGCGAACTGCACTGTCCTAGTCTATGCCAGCTCTTCCCCGGTTCTCTTTTCAAAGTCGATGCAATGCTTTGGACCATTCAAGTCCAAACTTACATCTCCAGCCAGGTAGACATGTTTCAGGTTAATTAGGGGCCTCTGTCAGTTTAGCTCACAGGCTGTAATTACAAGCACCTAAGACCTGCAATTTCTGTTTTAATTAAAATAAACACTGTGGAGGGGCTGACATCACACTAGGGTAACTGGTGTGCAGGGCACAGGTAATTACATCAATGCTGAGGCTCTTGCTGTGAAGAAGTCTGTTGGGATACATGGTGGAGCACTGGGCCTGGCCTTTCTGCTGGATGGTAATTACTTGCTGCCAACCACAGCTGAAACTAGACAGATAGTTGGTTGTAGTAATGACAATAGAACATTCTTCTTTCAAGTTGGAACTGAGCTGTGACCTTTGGGGCAGGTGTGTGTCTATTGACATATATGGTGTCCCTCTAAATAAATTTACCTATAACATGCTTTCAAGCATACAAGTAGTGGGATGAAAAATTCTTATTTTAATTGCTGATTTCAAAGATCTTGGAGGGAGAGTTACCTTTGCATAGGAAAATAATAGTTCCCTGGGAGTGAACTAACTGCTACTAACTGCTCAACCTTAGATGCTATAGAAATTTAGAGATGGAGTATTTCAGGGAAAAGAGGAGTGATAAAAGAGAATGGAGAGATGCCGGGCTGGGCATGTGGCAGGAGGTTAAAGAGAAGAGGTTCTGAGAAAAACGCGGCTGATAAAAGAGCCGTGGTGGCCAGAGTGGCTTGAGGACATATAAGAACAAGGTATTTAACACTTAATTTAAAATTGTTTGTACTGTGTAATGCAAACTCCTTCTGACAGTGCAAATCTTCTGTAAAGTCATCAGCACACACCAAAGTTTTGTATGAGTGTGTGTGTGTGTGTGTGTGTGAAGATCAAGGAAGAAAGATTTAATTCCATATTTGAGTAGGAATATAAAGGATCTTACAATTGAGACAGTCAATCCAGGGGACTAGAGAGACAGAAGTGACCAAAGATTGTAAGGGAGACTTTTCAGAAATCTTGTGTAGAGAGTTGGATTTCCCACAGGATATAGCAGAGGAATCCAAGATAAATCACATTTATTTTGGCAAAGAAATCCCATCAAAGCACTCTGCCACTTGAAAGCTTCCAATAGGCCTACTGCCACCATGATAAAGTATGAATGAACTTCTTTAAATAGTTCCTAAAGATACTCAGTCCTAATCCCTGAAACCTATAAATACTACTGCCCACTAACTCTTTTTTTTTTTTTTTTGAAAAAGATGTGAATAAGTTAAGGATCTTGTGATGGAGAGGTTATCCTGGATTATCTAAATGCATGCATGCGTGCAAAAGTGCTCAGTTGCTAAGTTGGGTCCGACTTTTTGCGACCCTATGGACTGTAGCCCGCCAGGCTCCTCTGCTCATGGAATTCTCCAGGCAAGAATACTGGAGTGCGTTGCCATTTTCTTCTCCAGAGGATCTTCTCAACCCAGGGATTGAACCTGCAACTCCTGTGTCTCCTGCATTGGCAGGCAGATTCTTTACCACTGAGCCACCTGAAAAGCCCATATACCATCACATGTGTTTTTACAAAAGGGAGATGGGGGTTTTATGAGACACAGAAGAGAAGGACACAGATGAAAGAGCAGAAGCAATGTGACCGTGGAGGCAGACGCTGGAGTGATGCGGTCTAAATCAAGGAAGGCCAGTAGCCATGAGAAGCTGGACAAGGCAAGGAGCAGGTTTTCCTCTGGAACCTATGGAGGGAAGGCAGTGCTCCTGAAACCTTGATATCAGCCCAGTAAGACTGATTTTGAATTTATGGCCTCTAGAGCTGGGTGAGAATACATTTCTGTGGTTTTAAGCAACTCAGTTTGGGAAACAAAACGGAAGGTTTCCCCAGATCCTTCAGGATCAGGTCCCACCTTCTTGTCCAGTTTGGCCACCTTCCATTTAGCAGAACTTCATCTCTGACTCTATCCCCTCAAACATATACCCCACACTCTGGCCACATGAAGTGTTCAACCTGGCACACACTTTCAGTTTCTGCCAGCTTTGGGAGATGTGGTGTGCTAACCCAGTTTACAGATGAAGAAACTGAGGATGCAGGAACAAACATACCCTTCAGAGCATGGATAAACTGGTCTCCAGGTAGGTACCCTCCCTGGCCATGGACTCAGGCTGAGACAGTACCCTGTTGCCCTGACTAAGGCTACATGTCAGGTGGGTTGGGAAACCCCAGCTGTTTCTCCTTTGATTTGACCAAATACCCTAAAACTGATACTTTCTTGGGCATAGTGGAGCAAGCACATGTTTTGGTGTGGGATAGACTGAGTTAGAATGCCGTCTTGGCTCCTTACATATTGTATGACCTTGTGTAAGTTACTTTTCTGAGTCTCAGTTCTCTCAACTATAAAATGGGGCTTACTTACAAAAGTGAACTTTTTTGCTGATCACTCAAACTTTATTAAGATGGAATCACTGATCATTACATAGAAGTTGCTCCTTGCCTGAGCCCAAATCCTTGAGGTTGGACATCTAGGACTTGTGGACATAGGTTGACATGAACCTAGTTGAGGTCTTTAGGATATATTTATGGAGCATTAGTTTTATACGGACAAGCCCAGGTCCCCATCTTCACAGAGGGTGTTTTACTTAGGACACTGAAAGAGCAGGTTCTGAGACCCGGAGCAGGTCCCTCCTTCCCCATCTCCTCCACATTGTCCAAGGTTACCTTTTCTGCAAAGGGCCAGAGATGGCTCACTTACCAAGTCTAAGGGAAATCTCCCAGGGAATAGCCTTCACCTCATGCGAAGAGTTGACTCATTGGAAAAGACTGATGCTGGGAGGGATTGGGGGCAGGAGGAGAAGGGGACGACAGAGGATGAGATGGCTGGATGGCATCACTGACTTGATGGACGAGAGTCTGAGTGAACTCTGGGAGTTGGTGATGGACAGGGAGGCCTGGCGTGCTGCGATTCATGGGGTCACAAAGAGTCGGACACGACTGAGCGACTGAACTGAACTGAAGAGGAGAAAGTGGCAGGAGGGTCCTGGGGCTGAGCACTTAGGTAGAAGGTGGGTGGCTTCAGTTTGGAAGCAGCCTTTTGCTCCCATTCCTGTCATAGCCCAGACTTCAGCATGGGAGGCAGCCACCATCTTCTTGGAAAGAAAGGTTTATAAGGATGGCAGGCAGATAGGATTAACGAGTGAGCTCTGGATACCTTTCCTGTACCTCTAGTGTATAACCAGAGTCAGGAAGGGAGCACACATGAATTCCGAATCATGTGTACACACATTCACAACCCTGCTTAGGAAACTGCTACGTTCACAGACATACACACACATGGAAGAAATCAATCCTGAATATTCATTGGAGGGACTGATGTTGAAGCTGAAGCTCCAATACTTTGGTTACCTGATGTGAAGACCTGAATCATTAGAAAAGACACTGATGCTGGGAAAGATTGAGGGCAGAAGGAAAAGGGGATGACAGAGGATGAGATGGTTGGATGGGATCACCGACTCCATGGACATGAGCTTGAGCAAGCTCCGAGAGATGATGAAGGACAGGGAAGCCTGGCAAATTGCAGTCCACGGGGTCACATATAATTGGACATGACTGAGCGACTGAACAACAATGTGTCAGTAGGATATCCATCATGTTGCATTTTTACTGCATTCATATCTGTTATTTTAGAGTAACATTTTGTGTTCCTCTTCCAGTAACTGGATATTTGGGGGAAATGATGAGGAAACTGAGGCTCAGAGATGTGAAGTGCTTCACGAGGTCACACAGCCTTCATACAGCAGAGTTAAGCTGAGACCCAAAGATTCTCAAATGTCTACACCAAATTAGGTCACCTTTATGAGTACCTGCATTGGAGTGCATGTACTCTCTTTCTCTCTCTCTCACACACACGAATGCACATATACATTTACTCATTTGACCAACATTTTATCAGCTTATGAGCATGAACTCCAGTCAGAACCTAGTTCTGCCATTTTTAAATTATGTGACCTTGAACAGATCACCTCATCTGTTGGTGTCTCCATTTCCTCATCTGTAAAATGAAGATAATAATAGAGCTGGTTTCATAGGGTTGTCGTGAACACTAAAGAAGATAATGAATGTCAAGTTCATGGCACCTTGCTTATCACATAGTAAACAATCAATATTTATTTTTACTTACTATTTTTACTATGAAAAATAAATAAATCAATATTTATTTTACTTACTAGGCACTGAGGATCCTCACCAAGTTGAGTACCTTTACTAGGAATACTATTGAAATATTGTTTCAGACGTGACTTTTTTTAAGAGACGCAATAAACTGCCCAGGAGGTCCTAGTTCTGGAAAAAAAAAAAAAACTGTAAAAAGCCTAAGGACAGAGCCCCATGGTGGAGTTGAAATCCGTTCCAGGGTTCTATTTCTGGAATAGGGATCTTTTTCTGCCCAACGCCCCAACCTGTAGACTCATGCCTGGGTCATTTCAAAGTCTTGGGTCTCCGCAGGTCTGGAGGAGTAATTCCCATGGCGCACAGGACAGTGTCCTCGCCAGCTCTTGGGACAGGAGGGCCCGGCCTTGCTCATCTCATCCTCAAGGTCTGCACAAGCTGCTACAAGCTCAGGAGGCAGGAGACGGCAGCGACCCAGACACTTCTGTGGTTTGTCTGGGCAGACTGTCTCCCGTACCGGGGCTGCGCTCTGGTCCCAGGGGCTGCTTCCGGGTCTGAGGAACCAGCGTCTGTTGTGCTGGGCAGCCTGTCCCCTGCCTGTCTCGTCCTGCATGTTCCCCTCCAGCCGCAAGCCCTAGCGGAAGGATTATTACCGCTTCTGGGGGCAATTTGAGCCCCTTTACACCCACAGTCAAAGGTGGGGGGTTCATGATAACCCCTACCTCATCGTTGTCATGAAGATGAAGTGAGACAATGCATGAAACACTGGTCCGGGGACATAATAGGTGCCTTGTAAAGGTAGCAGCAATTATCATTGTTATTATTATTATTAATGTCATCGTCATCACCAACATCGTCATCATCACCATTATCACCATTGGATCCTGAAGGCAGCTACCCAGAGATTAGATCCAGCCCCTAGCCATGTGACCTCAGGCAGGTAACAGCTCTGTGTCTCAGTTTCTTATAAAGCAAACTGGCTGCCTTTTTTTTTTTTTTAAATACAGAACTTCCTGCTAGTTAGCTGTTTTACACATGGTAGCGTATATATGGGCTTCCCTGGTGGCTCAGTAGATAAAGAATCCCCCTGCAATGCGGGAGACCTGGGTTCAATCCCTGGGTTGGGAAGATTCCTCTGGAGGAGAGCATGACAACCCACTCCAGTATTCTTTCCTAGAGAATCCTCATGGACAGAGGAGCCTGGCGGGCTGCAGTCCAAGGGGTTGCAAAGAGTCAGAGGGGACTGAGTGACTAAGGACAGCATAGCACAGCGGACATATGTCGAAGCTGCTTTCTCAGTTCACTTCCCTCTTTCCTTCTCCCTCTGTGTCCACAAGTCCTAAACATCCATCAACAGATGAATGGATAAAGAGGATGTGGCACAAATATACATGGAATATCACTCAGCCCTGAAAAGGAATGGAATTGTGTCAGGTGACGTGATGTGGATGAACCTAGAGCCTGTCATACAGATGAAGTAAGTCAGAAAGAGAAAAAACAGATAATGCTTGCTGCTGCTGAATACTTCCATCGTGTCCGATACTTTGTGACCCCATGGACTGCAGCCCGCCAGGTTCCTCTGTCCATGGGGATTCTCCAAGCAAGAATAGTGGGGTGGGCTGCGATGCTCTCCTCCAGGGGATCTTCCCCACCCAGAAAGTGAACCTGCATCTCTTATATCTCCTACACTGGCTGGCGGGTTCTTTACCACTAGGGCACCTAGCTCAGTTCAGTTCAATTTCTCAGTCATGTCCGACTCTTTGTGACCCCATGAATCGCAGCACACCAGGCCTCCTGTCCGTCACCAACTCCCGGAGTTCACTCAAACTCACGTCCATCGACTCGGTGATGCCATCCAGCCATCTCATCCTGTTGTCCCCTTCTCCTCCTGCCCCCAGTCCCTCCCAGCATCAGAGTCTTTTTCAGTGAGTCAACTCTTCGCATGAGGTGGCCAAAGTACTGGGGTTTCAGCTTTAGCATCAGTCCTTCTAAGGAATACCCCAAATAACATATATTAACACATATATATGGAATCTAGAAAAATGGTACTGATGAACCTATTTGCATTCCAGTCCCCTATAATGAAAAGGACCTCTATTTTGGGTATTAGTTCTAGAAGGTCTTGTAGGTCCTCATAGAATCGTTCAGCTTCAGCTTCTTCAGCATTACTGGTCAGGGCATAGACTTGGATTACTGTGATATTGAATGGTTTGCCTTGGAAATGAACAGAGATCATTCTGTCATTTTTGAGACTGCATCCAAGTACTGTATTTTGGACTCTTTCATTGACCATGATGGCTACTCCATTTCTTCTGAGGGATTCCTGCCCGCAGTAGTAGATATAATGGTCATCTGAGTTAAATTCACCCATTCCAGTCCATTTTAGTTCGCTGATTCCTAGAATGTCGATGTTCACTCTTGCCATCTCCTGTTTGACTACTCCCAATTTGCCTGATTCATGGACCTAACATTCCATGTTCCTATGCAATATTGCTCTTCACAGCATCGAATCTTGTTTCTATCACTAGTCCCATCCAAAACTGGATGTTGTTTTTGCTTTGGCTCCATCCCTTCACTCTTTTTGGAGTTATTTCTCCGCTCATCTCCAGTAGCATATTGGGCACCTATCGACCTGGGGAGTTCATCTTTCAGTGTCCTATCTTTTTGCCTTTTCATACTGTTTATGGGGTTCTTGAGGCAAGAATACTGAAGTGGTTTGCCATTCCCTTCTCCAGTGGGCCACATTCTGTCAGACCTCTCCACCATGACCCGTCCGTGCTGGGTGGCCCCACATGGCATGGCTTAGTTTCACTGAGTTAGACAAGGCTGTGTTCCTCGTGTGATCAGACTGACCTGTTGTCTGTGATTGTGGTTTCAGTCTGTCTGCCCTCTGATGCCCTCTCAGTGCCTACTGTCTTACTTGGGTTTCTCTTACCTTGGACGAGGGGTATCTCTTCATGACTGCTCCAGCAAAGTGCAGCCGCTGCTCCTTACCTTGGACGTGGGGTAGCTCCTCTTCACTGTGCTTCTGCGCTGCCATCTTATATGCAGAGTACATCATGAGAAACGCTGGGCTGGAGGAAACACAAGCTGGAATCAAGATTGCCGGGAGAAATATCAATAACCTCAGATATGCAGATGACATCACCTTTACGGCAGAAAGTGAAGAAGAACTAAAGAGCCACTTGATGAAAGTGAAAGAAGATAGTGAAAAAGTTGGCTTAAAACTCAACATTCAGAAAACTTAGATCATGGCATCTGGTCCTATCACTTCATGGGAAATAGATGGGAAACCTGTGGAAACAGTGGCTGACTTTATTTTTCTGGGCTCCAAAATCACTGCAGATGGTGACTGCAGCCATGAAATTAAAAGACGCTTACTCCTTGGAAGGAAAGTTATGACCAAACTAGACAGCATATTGAAAAAGCAGAGATATTACTTTGTCTAGACCTTTGATGGACAAAGGTCCGTCTAGTCAAGGCTATGGTTTTTCCAGTGTTCATGTATGGATGTGAGAGTTGGACTATAAAGAAAGCTGAGCACCAAAGAATTGATGCTTTTGAACTGTGTTGTTGGAGAAGACTCTTGAGAGTCTCTTGGACTGCAAGGAGATTCAACCAGTCCATCCTAAAGGAAATCAGTCCTGAATATTCTTTGGAAAGACTGATGCTGAAGCTGAAAATCCAATACTTTGGCCACCTGATGTGAAGAGCTGACTCATTTGAAAAGACCCTGATGCTGGGAAAGATTGAGGGCAGGAGGAGAAGGGGATGACAGAGGATGAGATGGTTGGATGGCATCACCGACTCTATGGACATGGGTTTGGGTGGACTCTGGGAGTTGGTGATGGACAGGGAGACCTGGTGTGCTATGCTTCATGGGGTCCCAAAGAGTTGGACACAACTGAGTGACTGAACTGAACTGAACTGAACCTATTTGCAGGGTAGGGATAGGGGCACAAACATAGAGACTGGCTGATTTTTTTTTTTTTTTCGGTGCTTCCTCTCTTCACTCTTGTTCAGAGTCTGAGAATCTCTTGTTGAACCAACTCTTATAACCAGCCCTGTGGGAACTCGGGTACATGACCTTCCTTCTTTGAATCTCAGTTTCCTCATTATATGAATAAAGTAAATATAACAGTTCACTCACAGTATGACAGGATTAAAAAGACAACAAATGTAGATGACCCTGCACATTGTTTAGCCCATGGTGAGTGCATGCTAAGTCTCTTCAATCATGTCCAACTTTTTGCAACCCCATGGACTGTAACCTACCAGACTCCTCTGTCCATGGGATTCTCCAGGCAAGAATACTGGAGTGGGTTGCCATGCCTTCCTCCGGGGTATCTTCCCAACCCAGGGATCGAACCCGATCTCTTACATCTCTTGCATTTATAGGTAGAGTCTTTACCACCGAGCTACCTGGGAAATCCTTAGTCCAGCTGCTGCTGCTGCTGCTGCTAAGTCGCTTCAGTCATGTCCGACTCTGTGTGACCCCATAGACGGCAGCCCACCAGGCTCCTCTGGGATTCTCCAGGCAAGAACGCTGGAGTGGGTTGCCATTTCCTTCTCCAGTGCATGAAAGTGAAAAGTAAATCAGTGAGTGGGTCCACTGGTCTACCATCTCTGACTGTTGTCATCAAGGAGGCTGGGAAGATGAGTTTTGGCACAAATAACACGGAGACAGAAGCAGAAAGATTTCTTGTTTTTGCCTGGATTCTTCCAGAGCTCTCTGGTCTTTGGTTGCATCTCGGTCTACAAGGCTCAGCTCTGAAAAGCAGGTTCCATTTCGTCTTTGAACTTCCGGTAGTTTTCCTCAGTCTTATTTGTGAGCCACCCTTGCTCTAGTCATCTATAGATGCTATTAGCCCCCAGGAGTCCATCTTCTGCGCTTTCCTTTTTTCACTAGGCTGTTTCTTCCACTTGCAATACTCACCGCTGTGTCCTGATCATCCTCAAGTCATCTTCCACTGCCCTGAGCTTCTTCTTGAACACTAGATCCAAATATCCAACTACCTGCTGAAAAAGTACCAGAGGAAACTCAATCCAGCACTCTCAAACTGGGCTCACCATATTCTCCTTAAAACCCGACCATCTTTTCTTCCATCTCTCAGTGATGGCATTGGTAAGGTAAGGTAAAGTCGCTCAGTCGTGTCCGACTCTTTGCGACCCCATGGGCTGTAGCCCACCAGGCTCCTCTGTCCATGGGATTTTCCAGGCAATAGTACTGGAGTAGATTGCCATTTCCTTCTCCAGGGGATCTTCCCGACCCAAGGATTGAACCCAGGTCTCCCACATTGTAGACCATCTATAAATGTGTCCAAGTCAGAAATCTGTGTATCATCCTATACTCTTTCCTGTCTCATACTATATGCACACTGTTTATCCTTCTTTTGTCCCTCCATCCCTCCCTCTCTTCCTTCTTTCCTTCCTATCTCCTTCCCTCCCTCCCTCTATTCACACAATAAGAATTTCAAGATCTACTGAGTGTCTACTGAGTGTCAGTCACTGTACAAGTTGTGCTATTTGGTCACTAAATCCTTTTAATCATTGCTTCTAAATGTCTAAGAATCGTCCCTGTTTCTCAGTTGCAAATGACAGAGTCCATAACTAGGAAGAAAATATATTAAGAAGCTCCTAGAATTGGTGGGCAAGATGGAGAAGCTGGCCTGCACTGGACAATTTAAGTGAGAGTTTTCAAATCTCTCCTCCACTGGGCCAGATCTAAAGTCCACACTTGTGGATTTAGCAACTCTGAGTACTGTCCTGATAAATGGCAATCCACTGAGAAGACGTACTCATGAAGGCCCTAAGGCTTTGAAGCAGAGTCATTTTGTGTCTCCTCCCTCTCATCCATTTCTTAATTCCTGGGCTGGAACTCAGCACTCAAAACCTTTCCCATATCTCCTCTCCACCCCAGCCCCCACCCCTGCCGCCTGATGCAATTGCCTCCAACAAAAGCTAAAAGGCACTGAACTGTGAGAAAGGGGTGGGGGGAGGGATTAGGAGGAGAGCTCGTGACCAGTGAGCATGGGCCACCAACCCTAAGTGGAAGAGGATGAACAATTGTTTCAGGACCAACGTTATGATTACAGGGTGTGATCTTACCCTCTGCCATGGCAGAGTCAGAGAAGTAGGGAAATCTCTGAAGATAAACTTTCCTGCTGTTAACAAGGGGAGGATCTGAGGTCAGAGGGAGCCATGTGCAGTCAAAATTTCCACTCTGCCAGGAGTGACCTGTTTCAGATTGACCAGGGTTGGGACAGCCACACCAGGCATCCGAGGCTCTCCAAGCCATCTCATCCTGCCCTGCCCAGTCCTGCTGAATTCTCGATCCTTGCTGACTAGTACAGGAAGTGTTCTTGTTCCTCGGGGTCCCAGGCTTGGTGTGGGCATTCCCAGGATGCTCAGGACCACCATGCTTTACTCCTGGGTGTGCCTTTTCTTCAGTTCAGCTTCTAAGTTCTCTGTTGACTGAGGTCTGTGATGTGATCTGTTCCACTGGACTGGGGTCCCAACACTCTCAAGCACTCCTTCAAGTTAGAGGCACTCCACATGCTCACATGCCTGTGACCTTGACATTCCCAGGGGTGGACTTTATCACCTCTGCAAATGGCAACACTGGAACAATATCTGTTACAACCATTTACTGAGTGAGAGTTACTTACATGTACAGAGCAGGCTTTCTCTCTTCTCTGGAGGTAGTAGATTCACTGACACTGGTCAAGGTCTAATCCTGGATTACGTATTAGCAGTGAAACACTGGCCATGTTGCTCCACTTCCTTCCAGGAGCCTCTGTTTTCTCCTCTATGAAATGGGGTAACATTAGTGTATATATATCAGATGACTATTGAGAGGATTAAGTGAGATAATACACATGAAGCGCTTGGCACAGTTTTTAGGACATGGTGAGGTGAGTAATAATAATAAAACCAACAGCTTCTATCCTTTGGTTATTTATAAAAGTCACATTATTAATAATTAGCATATAATTATCATATTATAAGGGACTTTCCTGGTGGCTCAGTGGTAAAGAGCCCACCAGCCAATGCAGGAGGCACATGTTTGATCCTTGGATCCAGAAGATCCCCTGGAGAAGGAAATGGCAATCCACTCCAGTATTCTTGCCTGAGAAATCCCATAGAGAAGAGCTTGGTGGGCTACAGTCCATGGGGTGGCAAAGAGTTGGACATGACTCACGACTGAGCACAAACACGTGTGTGTGTGTGTGTGTGTGTGTGTGTGTGTGTGTGTGTTAGTCACTCAGTCGTGTCTGACACTTTCTGACCCCGTGGACTATAGCTCGCCAGGCTCCTCTGTCCATGGAATTCTCTAGGCAAGAGTATTGGAGTGGGTTGCCATTTCCATCTTCAGGGGATCTTCCTGACCCAGGGACTGAAGCTGGGTCTCCCACATTGCCGGCAGATTCTTTACCGTCTGAGCCACCAGGGAAGCACATATATATGTTATATATAGGGGTTTATTTCTGAATACTCCTTTTTTTTCATCAATCTATTTCTATCCTTATTCTGATACTGCCCTGACTGGATAACAGTAGCTTTATAGTGAGTCTTTTTTAAAAAAATATTTATTTTTGACTGTATGTGGTCTCTGTTGCAGCACGTGGACTCTTCGTTGTAGAGCTTGGGCTTCTCACTCGCAAGCTGCAACACACAGGCTCAGTTGCCCCTCGGCACGTGGGATGTTAGCTCCTCCATCAGGGATCTAACCTCTCGTCTCCCCCTGCCCTGGAAGATGGATTCCCAGCCACTGGAGCACCAGGGAAGTCCTTATAGTAAGTCTTAGAATAAGATCATGCAAATCTTTCAAAACGTTACCTGCAAAATCATTTTAGCTTTTTCAGGCCCTTTGTGTTTTCACATAAATTTTAGAATCAGTTTGTCAATGAAAAAAAAGTCTGCTGAGATTCTGATTGGGATTGCATTAGATTATAGATCAGCTAGGGATAAATTTACATTTTAACAACATAGTCTTCTAATCCAAGAAGACAGCATATCTTCTCATTTATTCATCTTCTTAATTTTCTTAGCAGTGCTTTGCAATGTTGACTGTACAGTTCTGGTACATATTTTATTAGATGCATCCCTAAGCTTTTCAAGGTTTTAAAATCTAACTCTGTTTTATACATGGTATTTTCAGTTTCAGTTCCCAGAGGTTTGTTGCTAGTATATAGAAATGCCATTGATTTTTGTATTTTGACCTTGTACATTGTGATTTTGCTAAACTCTGTCCCACCAGCATCTTTGCAGAGTCCTTAGGATCTTCTCCATTAAGAAATGGAGGACATGGGGAAGGACTGTGGTGAAGCCTAAGTGAGATCTCACATCTAAAAGCCTTAGCCCGGATTCTAACACATACCGAAAGAGAGGAACAAATCTGAGTCAGGCTGCTAGAAGCAAGGTTAAGATTACTTGTGGTGGGCAATAATGACTGGAAAGGATGAGGGTGGAGTCTTCTGAAATGCTGAGTGTTTTCTGTTTCTTGATTTGGGTGCTGGCTTCAGGATGTGTTCATTTTGTGAAAACCAGTGAGTTACGCTCTTAACGATAGATGCATTCTATTAGTTCATCACACTTCAATAAGAAGTGAAAACAGAGTCGAACAACCAGTGTCTTTTGAGTTCTCATCACGAGGCCCTGGTACCTTCTCCTTTCATGGATTGTCTCATCTAACCCTGGGAGCTGGGTGCTACCATTTTCCCATTTTACAGAAGACAACATCAAGGTTCTGAGAGATGGAGCCCCTTGTCCAAGCTCACAGAGGGAATGTGTTGTTGAAGGTCAGTGTCTCCCCAGCTCCTGAGCCCTTAACCACTGTGCTGTATGGCCTTGTGTTAGAGTTTGTTTGGGAAGTGTGTCACATTCTTAGTGCTGGAGCCAAGGGGCTTGCTGGTGGATTTTGCTTTTCCCGGGAGACAGAAGGCAATTTGTTCCAGGCAGGGTGATCAGACTTTGGAGTGGAAATGGAGTGGGAGAGGGGTCTGAGGGGGCCTGGGAAGACCCCGCTGGGCCAGCTGGGTTTCCTCACAGCCATTATTCCTCACTGCTGACCAGGTCTCTCAGAACCAAGCCTCCCACACAAACACTGCATAATTGCCTGATCTGGCCTAGTGAATAGGGCAGAGGTGGGGGGACGTTTATTTTTCATTAAAATGTCAGAAATAGGTTATGGGAGGTAGCCTGCAGTGGCGGGGGGGTGGGGAACTGCCTCAGAAAATGTGCTGACTGATCTAACCTTATCTGTCTGAAACACATGTTTCTGGAACCTTCTGCCACCCATCTGAGCCTCACTTTCTTCTACTGAACCTATTAATTTTGCCAGCCTTACCAGGGCTTCAGGCATGATTACATGAACGAATGTGTGGATGAGAGTGAAAGGAAGCACGGAGCTAGGGTTTAAATTTTCTTTCTGGCATTTAGAAAGGAGATTTTGAGCAATCTTCTTACATCTCCTTGGGCCTCAGTGTCTTCATCTGATAAATGGGGCTATACTGCCTACCCTGCGGGGCTGTTATGAGGAACCAACCTCATGATAAATATTGTACAACCTGGAGAACACAGCCAATATTTTATAAAATGCACATCGAAACTATCAAAAAATAAATAAAATACCACCCCCCCTCCTCAAAAGCACTTGGCAGAAACTTGTATCATAAATGCTTGGTGAACATCAAAATGTTTGTGAACTATAAACTATCATTAAGCAGTTTTTCCCTTCTTCCAATCCTGGGTCTGTGGGTCACATGTCCCTGAGGACGTGACTCTTGGCTGTTGGGAGGTGTGATCCCTCTTAGAAAGCTCTCTTGGGCACCTGCACAGACCTATACCGTGTCTACACAGTCCACAATATGTGACTGAAATGCAGCCAGTTGTCTCTTCTTTGGGCCGTCTGGTGACAGACAGCTTCCCCATGGAACTGGGGGACTTCCCAGATAGCTCAGTGGTGAAAAATCTGCCCGACAATGCAAGAGATGTGGGTTTGATCCCTGAGTGGGGAAAATCCTGTGGAGGAGGAAATGGCAACCCACTCCAGTATTCTTGCTTGGGAAATTGCATGGACAGAGCAGCCTGGCAGGCTATAGTCCATGGGCTCATAAAGAGTCAGACACGACTGAACACATGGCGCTGCCATGGAATTGGGCCGGCATTTCGGTCTTCTTCCCCTCCCTTCACTCCACCCCCACCCCAGGATCCTGTCCTGTCCAAGAGCAGCCCTCTTGCTGGTGATCACTCTGGTAGGAGTAAGGAGGGCAAAGGAGAGGGACAGGGAAGGTCTCTACTCAGGGCTGGACTTTCTTCCTTGGGTGATGAAGGCTGGGAGAGCTCTTCTCTGCTAGGGTCAGGGCTTCAAGGATCACCCTGGGCCTGCAGCCTTGGTGAAGCTGAATCTCCAAGCCTGCAACTGAATTGCGAATGGCATGTCCCGTGGAGGTAAACCTGAGGCTCTCTCTTTAACTTGCTGGTCTCTTTTGTGATAACAGGCGTAGATAGGCTGAACCAGCTGGGTTCATTCTTGGATCTGTCTTGCTTTTCTCACATTCCCCTCACAAGAGATCATGCTCCTCTCAACTCTATATCTTTGCATGTGTTGTCTCCAAGCTCATTCTGCCAGGAAGATGCCTCCGTTTTCCACTTTCCTCCCTCGTTGTCTGATGAGAGAGACAGCACAGACAACACTCCCCCTGGAAGACTTCCCTTACCCCATTGGTCAGATCTGATGCCCTCTTCTCTGTGTCTCTGTGGCCTCCTTTGCTTCTCCATCCCAGGACAGAGTGCACTGTATTTTAAGTTCTGTTCTTGTCCAGTTCGCTAAGTCATGTCTGTCTCTTTGTGACCCCAGGGACTGCAGCATGCTAAGCCTCCCTGTCCCTCACAACCTTCCAGAGTTTGTCCAAGTTCGTGTCCATTGAGTTGCTGATAACACCAACCATCTCATCCTCTGCTGCCCTCTTCTCCTTTTGCCTTCAATCTTGCCCAGCATCGGGTCTTTCCCAATGAATCAACTGCTCGCATCAGGTGGCCAAAGTGTTGGAGCTTCAGTTTCAGGATCAGACCTTCCAGTAAATATTCAAGGTTGATATCCTTTAGGATTGATTGGTTTTTATCTCCTTTCTATCAAGGATTATCAAGGATCTTTTCCTCCAGCACCACAATTTGAAAGCATCAATTCTTTGGCACTCAGCTTTCTTTACGGTCCAACTCTCACATCTGTACATGACTACTGGAAAGACCATAGCTTTGACTGTATGGATCTTTGTTGGCAAAGTGATGTCTTTTTTTAATACACTGTCTAGGTTTGTCATAACTTTCCAAGGAGCAAGCATCTTTTAATTTCATGGCTACAGTCACCAACTGCAATGATTTTTCTAAGTCCTGGTTGTTTGTCAGTATCCCCTTTCCCAACCACAAGATCATAATCTGTCTAGTTTATTATTTAACCCAGATATTGGGCACAATGTAGGTGATCAATAAGTATTTGTTAAGTTAATGTATGCCCTATGTGGGCTTTAAAAGCATTTTTTCATTTCTGGTAGGAGGCACCTGACTCAGATAATTTTAAGTAGTAATGAAACACTTCAATTTAGGACTTTAAAGACAACCAAAATTTTATCTGAGAATACTGAACCCACATTCTAGAATGAGAAATCTGTATGTGTAACTTGAGGGCACTAGTATAGGAAAACCTGTTCGTGATGTACAATGGAGTTCTGTGTAAGCTCCCACTTCACTCTCACTAGGTACCTGGTGAAAACTTAGGTGCAGCCAAGAGAACAGGTTATGTCTGGTTCTTCCTGGAGACATTTCTTCTGAGTTCCTTCTGAAGGTATGTTGTTCTTCCTGCTCACACACGTCTGACCTCATGTTACCATTTGTTGGCAGAAAATTCTTAGCCTCTGTTTATGTTCTTGCCCAAAGTTTACCTCATGGACCATCAGTGATATTCCTAATTATTCCTAAGGAGCTTTGCTTAGGAGAGCTTTGCTCTTGTACCCTCTGGAAAATGCCTGCCCTGGCTTTTTACTCAATGGACCAGAGCTACACCTATGACCTACCACTAGGGCACTTAAACTCCTTGTGGTCCAGCCATGATTAGAATTGTTTTGAGGAAGCAATGAAGGGGATGGTCCTAGCGTGCTGCCCCTCTGGTGGGAAGAGTAACTTCCTGAGTAAGGTTGAGCTGAAAATGGATTCCCTCACTGGATGGAAACTTGGCCACCATGGCTCTTCATGGCCAAGTTCTTAGCTGCTCCCCTCTCCCACACTCATGGGGAAGCTGATCCTGGATCATTTATTCTCAGCCTTCTTCTTTTTTCTGACTCTGTTGTAGTCTGATTGGCCCATAGACACTCACTCCACCATGTTGACAGACCCTGAATTATGTGTTGAGAATGGTAAGCTAAGATACTAGCCACTGTTTTAGAAGGATTTAAAATGTAGATACAAAATACTTAAATTAATAAGAATAAATAGGAATTTTAAAAATGATTAACAAGAAAAATAGGATTCCAGGAAGTGTGTGCAAAGGCACTGGGGCATAAAATTATCTGATGTATTTAAGAAATTCTAAGACTTCCAAAGGGGGAGAACTCTGGGGAGCCTGGGAGAAATAATAGCTGAACAGGGTGAAGGTTACACTGGGACCAGAGTTTTGAATACTTTCTCAGGGTGCTCGTAGATGGGAGAGAGCCTTGGGAGTTCTCAGGCGGAGAGTGACATTATCGAAAAGGTACTCCAGAAAGATCCCTCTGGCAGCTGTGTGGAATAAGGTCTGAAATAGGGTAAGACCAGAGGCAGGGATGTTGGAGAGGAAGCTATGAAGATGCCCATCCAGGAACAGTTGTTTCCAGAGAGGAGTACACCATACAACCTGATTTCAGGAAAGGTCACTTTTACAAAACAGATTTGAATTTCATCCTTGAGTCTCCTTCTCAAGATCGTTCAGTTCAGTTCAGTCGCTCAGTTGTGTCTGACTCTTTGTGACCCCATGAATCGCAGCATACCAGGCCTCCCTGTCCATCACCAACTGCTGGAGTTCACTCAGACTCACATCCATCGAGTCCGTGATGCCATCCAGCCATCTCATCTTCTGTCGTCCCCTTCTCCACCTGCCCCTAATCCCTCCCAGCATCAGAGTCTTTTCCAATGAGTCAACTCTTCGCATGAGGCGGACAAAGTACTGGAGTTTCAGCTTTAGCATCATTCCTTCCAAAGAAATCCCAGGGCTGATCTCCTTTAGAATGGACTGGTTGGATCTCCTTGCAGTCCAAGGGACTCTCAAGAGTCTTCTCCAACACCACAGTTCAAACACATCAATTCTTCCGCATTCAGCCTTCTTCACAGTCCAACTCTCACATCCATACATGACTACTGGAAAAACCATAGCCTTGACTAGATGAACCTTAGTCGGCAAAGTAATATCTCTGCTTTTGAATATGCTATCTAGTTCGGTCATAACTTTTCTTCCAAGGAGTAAGCGTCTTTTAATTTCATGGCTGCAGTCACCATCTGCAGTGATTTTGGAGCCCCCCAATCCCCATCTATTTCCCATGAAGTGATGGGACCAGATGCCATGATCTTAGTTTTCTGAATGTTGAGCTTTAAGCCAACTTTTTCACTCTCCTCTTTCACTTTCATCAAAAGACTTCTTAGTTCCTCTTCACTTTCTTCCATAAGGGTGGTGTCATCTGCATATCTGAGGTTATTAATATTTCTCCCGGCAATCTTGATTCCAGCTTGTGTTTCTTCCAGTCCAGCGTTTCTCATGATGTACTCTGCATAGAAGTTAAATAAGCAGGGTGACAATATACAGCCTTGACGTACTCCTTTTCCTATTTGGAACCAGTCTGTTGTTCCATGTCCAGTTCTAACTGTTGCTTCCTGACCTGCATACAGATTTCTCAAGAGGCAGGTCAGGTGGTCTGGTATTCCCATCTCTCTCAGAATTTTCCACAGTTTATTGTGATCCACACAGTCAAAGGCTTTGGCATAGTCAATAAAGCAGAAATAGATGTTTTTCTGGAACTCTCTTGCCTTTCCCATGATCCAGAGGATGTTGGCAATTTGATCTCTGGTTCCTCTGCCTTTTCTAAAACCAGCTTGAAGATCAGGAAGTTCACAGTTCACGTATTGCTGAAGCCTGGCTTGGAGAATTTTGAGCATTACTTTACTAGCATGTGAATGAACCCAAAGCCCTTGCCCAGGACAAATGCAGATCCCAGCATCCTCGAAGAGGGAGGGATATGTGACAACCACAGTCTATGGAGCCCCATGGAGGGTGATCACTTTCACCTTTTCTCCACCCATTGTCCAAAGAGTGCTTCAGAAATATCCTGGATTGTGTCTCATCCCAGATGGGAATGAGCTGGAGGAACTGAAGACTCATTCAGTTCTGAATGAAGCTGGTGGCACCTGGTTGCACTGGTAGAAAAATTTTGTAAATATTCTGCTCATTAAGACATTTTAATCAATTGGGAAGATTTAGTCACACTAATAGGGTCAGTAGGGTCAGGGTCACAAATGACCTTGAGTAAAAATTTTCCCATCTGTTGGCATCAGTTTCTCTATTTGGTAATGGGGAAGACAAAAGTAAATCTAAGGGTCTTCCTTCCTTATTTGTCTAAGGGGTGAGTCTTAAGTTGAGGCTCCTGGACTTAACCTCTGCAGGATTTGTAACTGTGATTGATCAACCGTCATGACCAACCCATTGCATTATCCTACCTTCAGCACCGCCCCCAGCTGTGTTCAGATTTGTTGACTCAAGAGGACGTGCAGGTGAGGCTCTAAAGAAATTTTGCATAGGAGTTTTGTAAATGTGATGAGGGTGCAGTTATGTTTTTACTCATCATTGGAAAGGAAAGAGGGACTAGGGGTGGGTATCTGTGAATAGTGGATGATGAAAACAGCTAAGGAACTGGGTGTGGTTTCTAATGCTTGGAGGATGGACTTTGATCCCTGGGTGTCCTGAATTTTAACTCTTGATTTTCACTCCATTAAAATTCCTCAAATTTTAGTGTTTCCCTGTTTCTCTTCTGGGTGCTCATTCGGGTTCCAACTCAACCACAACCCTCTCCAAGCCAGACTTCACTGCTGACTTTTGAAGGCGTTCCCTGTCTTTTGGGAACTTCTAATTCTCCACTCCTTTAACTTGACAAGTCCCAGCCTGAATTGATTCTTTTTCCTGCCCAACTTGCTCCTCCTCCACTATTCCCTGTTTCAGGAATGACATTGTTCTCCACCCAGTCATTGTGGCTAGAACCCAGGAGTCATCCAGGGCTCCTCCCCAGCCCTCACTCCTATGCCTGTCAATCATCACATCTGCCTGCTTGGCTCCTGAACCCTGTCTAGAGTCCACCCTTTCTCTCCTTCTCAGTGACTCCTAACCAAGTTCAGTTCTCACTCTCTTTGTCTCTTGCTGGATAATTAAAATAACCTCCTCCTATCTGGTTTCTCGCTCATCTACCTCTTCCTCTTCCAGGTTGACCTTCCCTCTGATGCTACGGTGATTTTCCTAAAATCTCAGTTTGACCATGTCTCTCTCCTGCTTGAGACGCTACACTAAGTCTTCACAATGTACAGAATAAAGTTCATATCGCCTAGCCTGACATATGAATTCAGTCACAAGAGACCATTGGATGTTTCCCCAGATGAGCCTTCTTTTTTTTAAAGGTCTTTGCCTTTCCACGTGTTGATCCTGCTCCTTGGTTTGCCCAGCCTCCCAGTACTTTTCTACTTGACTCTGATGACCTTTGACCTCTCAAGCCTCATATCTTATCACTCACCCCTTACCTTTGAGCAGTTCTCACTGCTGGCACCTAGGGTGGTTACCTTATTCTGTGAACTGTCTCCAGAGGTGGTCATGTCTATCCAAGGGCTTTGGAGATGGTCCATGAGCCCTTCTCACTGCTGCCCTTATCTTGATGGATGTTTCATGCTCTCCTCCAAACTGACCTTAGGTCATGTGAACAAGGGATGGAGGAGTGGGACCATTCTTCTTGCTTTTTCCCTGGGTGCCTCATCTGTGCACCCCACTGGCACCTGTGAGTGGAAGGCAGTCATGTCATCAACACTGAAAGAGGTCACCTTTTAGGACTGCAGTGATTATGGCTGAAAGAGTTCCAGATAAGCTTGGAAGATGGGTTTTGCCATGTGTGCCCTCTAGTATTCCACGTGGTAAATTTGACATAACTGGAAAATGGATTATCATTCACATTTCCCTGCATGTGCATTTGTGGTCTTCACTGATGCAATTCAGTTCAACCTTTGAGTCACTGGAAGCCAGTCTTCATAGGTGGCGTGATGGATGCAGCAGCGTTGTGAGTAATGATGTCACTGGTATTAAACATGCTATTAGGGCACTGCATAGACACAGGGATCCAGTATATTGGTGCCAAATAACCAGGTTCTGAAATGCCATGTTATTGGAAATAAATGCAGTATTTCATCTTCTTTTTTTTCACTCATGGTGAAAGATATAAAACTAGTCAGAAATGATGCATCTGACAATACAGAAAACAAAGAGGTGGTTCCTGGACATGAACAGGGAGAGGCAGTGCCTGGACCTATCAAAAATCTTCGTGTGCAATTCTGGACAGTAAACGGTATGTAGTTACCACTCCTTTATCCATTATTCTAAGTCATCATTGACAAGTCACTGTATTGCATGGACCCATGCATTTTATAATGTTTTTAAATTAACATGATTATTGGACAAGGCTCCACAAAAACAATTTGCTCAGGCCCCCATACACCCTAAGGACAGATCTGTCCTGGAGGATGACTTTAGATATATTTTTGAAATGTTCCTGGCTGCCCACAAGGAGCGTATTGGATGCCACATAGCCTATAGTTTATGCTGGACTATCTTGAAGACCTCTCCAAATTTGGTGAAGATCTGTCCCTCTTCTTTTTCTAACTGAAGTGTAGTTGATTTACAATGTGTTAGTTTCTGGTGTTTTTAAGGGATGTGATAGCAGGAGTTCAGACAGACAAATCTCTATGCTCGCCAAAGGGAAAGCGCCCAAGAGAAATTTACTGAAAGCATGTCCACAAGGGACCGCCACACAAACACCCAGTTGTGTGGCTCTATGAGAGTGAATACCCTGATTTTAGAGCTGAAGATCACAGTGCTGGTGAGAGAGGCAGAGGGAGCGCAAGTCTCCATGAATCAGCCTAGCATCCATGTCCCTCCCACTGTATAATCCCGACACGGGTGAAATGGAAGCAATGTGATTTCATAGTGTCATCTCTGCGGGCTTGGGTTTTAAAAACACAAATATTTAGAAAGGACACACAGCCAAACGCCTGGGGAAGTGACCCACGTTTGAAAGAACTGTGGCTAAACTCAAGAGGAACTAAGACCTTTGAAACACCACTGAAAATAAAAATGAGGGTTTCTGTTGTGTCGTTCAGAGAAAGATGGCAGGGAAGGAAGGAGAGCCCCGAGCCTGGTGATGATGGTACCATGTCAACAGTTATCAGAGAGAGCTGAGAGCTGCTCAGTTCACCAAGGTAAAAGCCTTTAATCTGAAAAGATGGGAACTCAAGGTAGGAGAGAGGCAAAAAGCACACTTCTTTGCTCCTAAGTATTTCAAATCTTAATCCCATATGAATTATAGCCTAGGGTCCTGAAAGGACTTGCAGAAGTCTTTGTGAAATCTCTGTCGGTCTTATTTGAAGAACTGTGGAGTGAGAGAGATGCCAGAAGACTGGGGACAGGCATGTCTTGTCTTGATTTTCAAAACCTGGTTTCTAGAGAATTTTTCAAAACCTGGGTTATGGCTTGTGACTAGTTTCTGGCAATGAACTAGAAAGGGCTCTTTAAATGGTGGAGGGGTTGTGTATACTTAGAGAAGAAAGTAGAAATCAGTTTGTAGCCATCACAAGTTCATTGAGAACATTTAATACTTCTAAAATATCTTTATTTCTCTTTCAAAAAGTCAGCTACCTAGATTGGTGCACTGGATGTTTATATTGTTTTTTATCTTTCCACCTTTTGGACTAATCTGGGGGAATTCTTCCCTTTATGGATCTTGGTGAGATGTGGGATTTTTCTTTTACCATAAAATTAAAAATGGTACGTGCTCAACTTCTCAGCTTCCCTTACAGTGAAGGCTTTGGCACAGTAATTCATCCAGGTTGGTCTCCCAGGGGACAAGTTATGGGAGGCGAAATAATGGTTCTCCAAAGATGTCCACATCCTATTCTCTGGGAACTGTAAACACGTTGGGAGTTAAGGGTGTAGGTGGAATTAAGGCTGCTAATCAACTGTCCTTAAAATAGAGAATTTATCCTAACTACTGTGAGTAGTACCAGTATACTCACACATGGGCATGCTAAGTTGCATCCAATTCTTTGCAACCCTATGGACCATAGTCCACCAGGCTTCTCTGTCCATGGGATTCTCCAGGCAAGAATACTGGAGTGGGTTGCCATGCCTTCCTCCAGGGGATCTTCTCAACCCAGGGATTGAACCTGCCTCTCTTATGTCTCCTGAATTGGCAGGTGGGTCCTTTACCACTAGTGCCACCTGGGAAACCCTATCACATAGGCCCCTAAAAGTGGAAGAGGAGCTCGAAGAGGATGTAATGGTAGAAGCAGGACCAATGAGATGTTCCATTGCTGCTTTTGATGATGGAGGAAGAGGGTCATGAAACAAGGAATGGTGATGGCCTTTGGAAGCTGTGACAAAGCAAGGAAACAAATTTTCTTTTACAGCCTCCAGAAGGAAAGTAGCTCTGTCCACCTTGATTTTCGCCTAAAAAGATAAATTTCAAAAGCACAAACTACTGAACTGTAAGATGATATAGTTGTGCTGCTTAAGTCACTAAGTTTGTTACAGCAGCGATAAGAAACCAATACACATTCCATGTATCTCTGCAATTCACCTTTTCTAGTGGGGCATTTATGAATGGTATTAGGTAAATAGTCTTCTAAGTAGACTTGGCTGAGTCTTAAGTTCTCAGTGTGGTATCTAAGGAATTACAGAGGAGAGGAATGGGAAAGAGACAGGCAGAGACACTGGAATCTTGGGACACCTATCCACACTGCTTTTGTCTGCTTAAATACTGCTTTTGTTTGTTTAAATACTGAGATTCTAGGGAAAATGTTTGAAAGCCACCAGATATCATAAAGATATTAATTATAATAATAAAAGATAACACATTCACATTTAAATAGACCCAACACCATGTGTAGTAGTTTATATATATTATCTTATTTAATTTTCTTTTTTTTATTCTTAAAATTATACTTAATTATTTAATTTTCATAACAAATAATCCTTACAAGGCAGGTATCAACTCCACAGATGGGGAAACTAAAGATCAGAGAAATTAAATCACTCAACCAATGCCAAGAGCCTGTAAGTGGCAGAGGTGGTATTTTAACGTGGCAGTCTGACTCTAGAGCCTGCATTTTTAGGCAAATGGATCAAACATTTCATTGGAAAAAACTAGCTGGAGTGTCGTGTTGATGGCTTAATTCAAAATTCAAATGAATTGTGCATGTTGAAAGTTGTTTAGAGGCAAAATTCTGCATTTGGGTTTCAATACTTGTTGATTTGCTGCAGAGAGGTGTTTGCCATGGGAAGAAAGTCATCACCTTCTGGGTGTATAACACGTGTAAGATTCTAGGACTCTGTGATTTAAAAAGTCCTTTACACAGTAGTTTCGGCTGCCTTGCAACATTGCAAACTTCCTGTCATTGGTGGTGGTCAAGAAACGGTAGAATTTGTGATAGTGGGAAGTTAATTTAAGGTCCCTTTAAAGACAGCATCACTGACTCAACGGACATGAATTTGAGCAAAGGCCGGAAGACAGTGGAGGAAAGAGAGCCCGGAGTGCTGCAGTCTGTGGGGTAGCAAAGAGTCAGACATACCTTAGCAACTGAACAACGATAACAACAAAATGGAAGATTCTGTGATCTAAGTGCTGTTGTGTGTGGAACCAAATTTTGGGAAGTTTTAGTTGCTTAGCTTAAGCAATGCTATCTTCTTTAGACTCACCTGGAAGAAAAAATTCTAGACTGGTAGATTTAGCTTCAGGGTAGGACACCCAACCTATAGACAGGGCTTGGTTTTATCCTAGGGAAAAAGTGAATTCACAGTAGGTGTTTAAGTGGCAATCTGATATGAACAAATTGGTGTTTTTGAGGGATGAGTATATCTGAGAGGGAGTAATTGCATCCGGGAGAAGAGCTGTTAAAAAGTCCTAGGAGAGAGAGACAAATTTTTGGGCCAGAGAAAGGAAAGGAGAGGGTGGAGTCCAGGACAACACCCAGGTGAGGACTGGGCTGGGTGGAGCTGTCCAGAACGGGCGGTGCTGGTGCCTGCAGGCTGCAGGAACTCCACAGCACAGAGAAGGTCCAAGGGGAGGCTTGTCTGGGGAGGAGCCCTGTGGGAAGTGGGTCACAGACTTGGACAACTCCTTAGATGAGTTAGTCAGAAATGGGTCAGGACCTGGAGGTCCAATGTCAAGACAAGTGGAGACCTGTAATCCCTACCCCACCTGTGATTTGGTGACCTGGTGAGGACAAACAAGAGCCTGGCCATGGCACAGACCTGTTCTCAGAAGGGGGCATGGACTTTGGGAGGGCCGGAGTGAGCAAAGAGATGCTGCCTGGCTATGAATTCCACCAACAAGGATCCCCAGCACCTGTAATTTACCAGACATGAAGGACAAAGGACAATTCTAAATCAGCTCTCAGAAAGCATTCACAAGTCACCACCTCCCTATGACCTTCAGACTAAACTAGTTCACTTTCTCCAGGAATCCCGCCATCTTCGCGCTTCGCTCTAGGATTATTGTGTTTCCCACAGCTAGTGCTTTAATCAATTAGTCTTTTAGTTCTGTCTTATTAACACACTAGTTCTCCTTTCCCTGGTGGCTCTGGTGACTTGCCCCTGGTGGCTCAGACGGTAAAGAGTCTGCCTGTAACGCCGGAGACCTGGGTTCAATCCCTGGGTCAGGAAGATCCCCTGGAGAAGGAAATGGCAACCCACTCCAAAATCTCATGGATGGAGGAGCCTTGCGGGCTACAGTCCATGGGATCACAAAGAGTTGGACACGACTGAGTGATTTCACTTTCTGACTTCACTTTCTCCTTTCCCACACATGAAACTGTCCCAACCTTAGTTTGCTTTATCTGTAAAATGGACATAGTAGTAATGAGCCTTATGGTACAGACAAGCATTGCATAAGGTCATATGCATAAGGTTCTTGGCACATAGTAAATGCTCAGTACCAGTTAGTTGTTGTCAGGGAGGAGACACTAGCCAAATAATGAGGAGTCAGATTATCCTTATGTACTCTCATGGGATTAAATGGTGCTGATAAAACATGGCCAGGATTTGCAGGGAGGATGTTAGGGAGAAGAGAGACATAAAAATGGAAGCAAGGCCAGGAGCACAAGGGTACAGAGTCAAGGAGAGGTAAGATGATAGCTTGGGGATGCTAAGGCCAAAGGGTAGGGGCTGGCCTAAGGCTACAAATCCAAATGCACAGGATCACTTTTCTTCCAGCAGCTGAGTCTGACACCATGTGACCTAAGTGCTAGGCTCAGGACGAGTCCGTAGATGTGTATGTCTATACGCATTGCACTCACCTGTGGAGTCTGGAAAACCTAGTTCCATTTCCAGTTCTTGCCATTACACTTTGTACAATCTACTTCCCCTCTCCCTATGTAAATGTTTTGAGTTACAAGATTAAGGAGCTGGGTCAGGTTATCTCAGTGATTCCTCTTAACTCTGACATTCTAAGATGCTGAGCCAATTCTGTCTAACCCATCATCCTCCCTGACCAAAAAATAAATCAAGCTGAATAACTGCTTTAGACAACCTTTATCAAGGGCCTACAATGTACCAGGTCACGGGCTAGGCATTTTCATACCCATAAACACATATTGTTTCAGAATAGACCTACAACCAAGGGATTGTGTGCCCCATGTTAATAGGACTAAAAGTATGTCATCATCCCTATTTCTTTTCATGTCTTGTTGCAATGGGTTGAATGGCACCATTGCCCTAGTGCTCTTGAGCCCTCTCAGCATCGATCTCCATTCTCTTTTGGGCCTCAGATTGCCTCAGGTAACACTCTTCTCTCAGTTCTATCCTTACCTAACACTCCTTACTCAGTTCTATTTATTCTTTTTCGTTAGTGGTATTTTCAGAGGAATCTACTCAGTATGGCAGAGCAGACATGTTTCTAGGCATTGTCAGGTAGTTAGCAGTACATAATCCCAGATATCTTGAATCAGGGTCTGTTAGTACACAGAAAACTGGAATTAGGAGTAACTCTCATGTGGTGGTGCTGATAAGATCTGGACAAGGGCCAGAGACCATCCAAGTAGATGGGGTTCCAATGGCCAGTAATAATAATGGCAAACATTACTTAGATGCATTGTCCGGGCACTGGGTTAAACCAGTGGTTCTCAAGAAGGATGATGTCAAGGGACTTTTGTCAGTGTCTACAGATACTTTCAATTGTATCTGCCAAAGGGGAGTGGTGTTGTGAGCATCTCCATTGTAGGTGGAGGATAGGAATTTTGCTAAATATCCTACAATGCACAAGATATCCCATGTGATAATATCTAATAACATTAGATACTTAGATATTATAATAATATATTTGTGACATTTCAGGCATAAATAACATCTAGCCTGAAATGTCACTAAGTGCTAATGTTGAGAAACTTTGGGTTGACCACTCTACATGCATTATCTCATTTCAGCATCAAACCAACCCTATGACAAGGTACTATGATTATTACCACCCCCTTTGTTATAGATGGGGAAACTATGGATTAGGTGCCTAAAGCAATTCACCAAACTGAAAAGTGACAGAGCTTAGCGTTGATCCCAAGTTTGGCTGATTTCAAAGCCTACGAACTTAATTACTTTGTTGGAAACTGAAAGGTTGGACCAACTGAACATACAGGTCAGGACAAGGAGTATGGCTTGGGGGCTGATTCTCAGAGATATGTGAGGAACTCTCTAAGGCCCAACAACCACCGAGTTTTGTTGCCATTGCAAGAGAACAAGTCCAGGTCCTACCTGCTGGGGGCAGGATCTCCCAGGGGTCGCTGGATTGACTCAGGGAGCTGACCTTGATTGTTCTTAGCTGAGCTGACTAGGGAGGCTGGGCCACCATCCCATTAACTTCAACATCTCAGTCCCACCATACTGACCTCTGCAGCTCTGGGATCAAGTGCAGGGAGGAGGCCGGCTGACAGCTGGATGCACTTGCTTGCAGCCAAGTGAGAAACGTGGCAGCTGGCCAGAAACCAGGTCTTCTCCTGATTCTATTTATAAAAATACTCAGAATATCAGTACAATGAGGAGTTGACCAGTGCGTGAACACAGGCCTGGCACATAGTAGGCTCCCAATAATGAGTGAGTGAATAAGTCAGATGGGTGAAGAAATACATTTTTTAGGAGGTCAAACTTTGCAGTACAGGGCATAGGTCAAAGAGAGGAGGACAACCAGGCCAGTGAGGGTGATGCATCAGTGAATGGGGGAGTGCCAAGTCCTCCAAAGGGACCGGCGGAGCAGCAGCTGAAGCTACATCTTCTAGAATGCAAGCCACAGGCGGCCACGGTGAAGTCTGGCTCCAAGCACCTTGGGGGCTTGACTAATTTTTGGACTGCATCGTTGGAATGCTTTGGCAACCAGGAACTCCGTAACCTCCCACCCTAAGGGCAGCAAAGCCTGGAGCTCTCCTCCCCAGGATCTCCCCTGGGTGAGGGTTGAGGCCACAGATGGACTCAGGAATTTAGTTTATTGTTCTTGAGGTAGGAATAACTCTCAATATTCTGGTTTCCCCTTTCCAGGCCAGTTCAAAGACTATATTTATAAACTGGCTTTGTGGAATCCAGAGAAACCAGCTAAAGGCACATAACTCTGGGATCGTTGTTGTTTTTTCCTCTGTGAAGGACAGGGGAGGAGGGGACAAGGAGAGGAAGGGAACCAAAACTCGTTGATGGTTTATTTTGGGAAGGGCGCTTTTCAAGGTCACATGGGGGAGGTGCCAGAAAGCCCTGCCTCAAAGCATGGCGTTAAGTAGACCTGGGTCACCAGAGCCCAACTGGCTGTCCTAACCTTTCCAAACCTCAGTTTACCCATTGCTTTTGTTGTTCAGTAGCTAAGCCGTGTCTGACTCTTTGCAACCCCATGGACTGCAGCACTCCAGGCCTCCCTGTTGTCCACTATGTCCCAGAATTTGCTCAAATTAATGTCCATTGAGTCAGTGACGCTGTCTAGCCATCTCATCCTCTGTCATCCCCTTCTCCTTTTGCCTTCAATCTTTCCCAGCATCAGGGTCTTAAAATTGTGATAATACATGTACCCACTTTCTGGACTTGTGATGAAGATTTAATGAGCTAATGCCTAAGATGTGTTTAGCCTAGTGATTGGCCCAGAATAAGTGCTCACTAATGGTGATGGACAGGGAGGCCTGGCGTGCTGTGATTTCATGGGGTCGCAAAGAGTCGGACACGACTAACTGACTGAACTGAACTGAACTGAAATGTTAGCCAATGTTATTGTTATTTTAAATGTAACAGTCTCAACCACCTTGAGAGATGGGCCTGATTGTCTCCATTTTATGGGCTCAGAGGGGTCAGCATGGTGCAGCTTTGCTCTCAGTTCCTCTGGCAAATCTCGGCCTATTTCCAAGGCCAGGTCAGGTGTCCTTTTTGTGCTGCCCAGGCCCCTGTACCTTCCTCTCAGTTGTGATTGCTGCATGGTGTGAATGCCTGTTCGAAGTCACAGCCCCCATCACACTGTGAGAGCATGAGGACAGCCTCTGGGTCCATGGGATCGTTCTCTGCTGTGCTCCAAGCATCTAGCAGAATACTTGGTAAAAGTCAACTGGATGTCTGCTGACCAACAGGTAATTTGAGACCATTCGACCCAGTGGCTTCAAGCTGGTTTCGTTTCTTTCTCATAGCGGGAGTGCACGTGTATGCATGTATGTTGCGTGTTTTTTCTTAGGAATATGATGAGTAAAGTGGGTGGCTGGGGACATCTTTTAGATATTAGTAGGTCTCTTTTCTTTGGCTTAGTGACCATGGCAAACTCAGCCTTTTTTCCCTCTCCATGTTGCCCACTCTTTCCACTAATTTGTAAGGAATCCAAGATACAACCTAAGATTTCCAAAGAGAGAAACTAAATTCACTGAGAAGAGACTGGGAGTCAGTTATGCACTTCCTTGGTGCAGTACAATGCATCCTTGCAAGTTACAATGGGAAACAATGGTTAATTTCAGCAATGGGCTCTGAATCTTTCAATGACTCACTTTTCTTTCCTTTGCTTTTAGTAACGAAGGTCATCGAGTTCTCCCATCTCCCATGAGGACTATTAAACAAGGGACCTTGCCCAGCTCATGGAAGGTGAGCCCCAATCCATAAGATAACTATTATTCATTCATTCAATGGTCTGAGCTTCCACTCTGTGCCAGGCACTCTACCAAGCATCAGGGTAGAATGCTGACCAAAAAGAGACAAGTCCCTGCCCTCTCGAGTTTACAGTTTGATGGGAGGTAGAGATGATAGTCCAATGGTCACAACTATGAATCCATAATTATAAAAGTACTCAGGAGGAAAAAAAATAGTTCTATGAGGACTTGACTCAAATTGTATGATCAAGGAAGATTTCCCTGAGGATGTAAAACTGAGTGAAGATCTGAAGAATGGATAGGAGGTGGTTGGCAGTGGTTGCTCCAGACAAAGGGAACACCATGTACAAAGTCTTTGTGTAGAGTTGGAAATAAACAAAGTTTATAGGATGAGAACTTGGAAACAAGGGCCATGGGGTATGAGTCACGCTGGAGAGGCAAGTAGTGGATGACTACCTGAAACCTTGCAGGCTAAGTTAAAGATTTGGCTTCTGTTCTAAGAAAAGTGGGAAGCCATAGAAGGGGCTTAAGAAGCTGTGGGATACAACTTGGTTTATTTTTTGAGATGATTGTTCTGGCCACCATGGGGATAATGAAGGATGCCTAGATGTATGTGGGGAGACCTGTGAGGAGAAAATAAGGTTGTCCAGGGGGAGATAATGGTTGGTTGGACTCAGTGTGGTAGTGGAGATAGGGAGCAGAGTCCTTAGGAGGTAGCATAAGTAGTATGTGGGGATTGAGGGTGGGGGAGTTATCAGTGGAGACTCCCAGGTTTCTGGTTGGGCAGCTGGAAGGATGGTGGCCCCTCTGGGACAGTAAGGATGCGGACGGAGGGCAAGATTGGGTGGGTGGAGGGAGGCAGATAATGAACCTGGCCTTGAACACAATGAGCTTCAGAGTTTGTGAACCTCTGAGTGTGGAGGTTAGTGGGCAGTTAGATGTGTATTTGTGCCCCTCATGCTCCGGAGTTCTCTAGAGATTCAATTCTGGAACTAATTACAACTCAGCTTCATTTCTCTGTTGCTGCTAAGTTTTGACCAGTCTGGTTAAAGATTTTGAGATCCTTGTCTTTCAAATTAAGGTTTTTGAATGAGAAAATGTGGTCCTCCTAAGAAGAGGTGAATCTGGGTCTATTTACTACTACTGTGATAAATAGGGAAATAAAATGAAATGACAGGTTGAAAAGGCTCCTGGGTGAGTCCTGAGGCTGTATGACCTTGAGAGTGGTCTCTGAACCTTGGACTGGAAGAGGTTTGTCTCACCTACATGGAGGTGGTAGAAGGAGTTCTATTGGGTTGGAGGTGGCATATACTTTTACTCTACTCCAATAAATACCCATCCTTCTTTTATAATTTTTTAATAATGTCATTTATCTGTTCCCTGATTTGCTTAGCCAACATTTATGGGATCTTCTGTTTTAGGTATGGAGAATAAGACAGAGGAAGTCTCTTGGGGGCTGTTATCCTGATGCAGAGGCAGGCAACAATCAAGGAAACAAATGTGCAAAGAAGATGATTTTCAGGGATATCAGGGAAAGAATCCCTGAAGAGTGATATTTGAGGGGAGACGGATGCATGAGCCAGCCAGCCACACAAGGGGCTGAGCAGTGATATGGAAGCAGCTGTGAAAGCGTCCACAGGTAGGTCCTGAGGATGTACATTTGAGGAATAGGAAGGAGGCCAGGGTACCAGCTCAATGAGCAAAGGGAAGAGTACTGGAGATGAGACTGTGGAGGCCACAGGGGCGGGATCGCGTGGCCCATGAGAGATTTTGCTCTAATTGCATTGGGAAGGCACTGAAGGATATGAAGCAGAGGAAAGATCTGCTTTGATTTGTCACCTGAAAAGAACACTCTGCTTGCTGTGTAGGACAGGGGTTGTTGGAAAGTCAGGACGAGAAGGGAGGATCCAGTGAGGAAGGTGTTGCAATCTTCCACGGGAAGAGGTACTGAGGCCTGGGCTAAGATGGCAGTGGTGGTCACTGGCTCTCAAACCTTTCTTCTGTGTCTTATATGGATGACAAATGTCTCATGCCCAGAGGGACTCTAATTAATCTGTCATGCATTGCTCACCATAGCTACCAGCATGGGTATTTTCCCAAACTAAGAAGGGTAAGTGGGGTGTTTCTTCACATTAGGCAATCTGTAAATCTTATTTCTCTTAGTTCCCATCTGTTGATGGGGGGTTAAACTAGAATAAGAAAGCCTCTTGATTAACCCTGTTAAAAAGCTCTCAGAATCTTTTGTTTAAGGAGTCAGTCAGTAATCAGTGCACTCTTTTCCAGAAAATTCAGTGCATCCCCTTGCTGACTTTAATCCTTATTCCTATCACATTGGGGTTGTGCTATGTTTGAAGACACACAGTGACCCACTGACCAATGGTCCCAGTTTTCCCAGTTCCTTCTTGGGTTGAGCACTGGAAATCCCACATTCTAGGAAATCTTTCAGTCCCAGAAAAATTGGGACAGTGGGTCACCCTTCACCTACATGTCCCTTTGCTGTTGGCAAGTCAGCTGTGCACACTCTTACCGCCTTCTGACAGCAGGTTGGTTTTACCACTGCCCACTTTATAGACAGTGAACCTAAGATCCAGCAAGTCAAGCGTCCCCTCAGGATCACCCAGCCTGAAGGCAGCAAAGAGAGGAGCTGAACCAAAGACAGCAGAGTTTATTTCTCCACCCCTGCGCTTTGGGGACAGTGACATGAAAACCTTCTGACTGGGGAGGTGACACGCTCCAGCACTGCTAACACTTCTCCAGTCTGATTGTCTATAAGTACACCCTGTGAAGTCAGGCACCAGGAGAGAAGGGCCCCGGTCCTTATTCTGTTGCTCACTCTCTGTAGAGAGGTGGCTCAGCCTGCTACCACCCCTGACCTTGACCCGACCCGCCAAGGCCAGAAAAGCTACCACCTCAGATCTGAAGATGGCAGTGAAGATGAGCCCCAGGTCCAGAGCAGGACCTGGGAGAATCCAGGGAAAGATGAGGCAGGGAAGGGGAAGGGACAGGAGTAGAGAATCGGCTGTGTCTCTTTCAGGAACCTTGTTGATTCTTTCTCATGAACTCCTTGTTTAAAAAAAAGTAACCCATTTTTCATAATTCAGAAATCCAAGCTGTCGAAAATTTCCTCCTGTGATGAGACGCATTCAGAACAAAAACGTGCGGCCTGATTTGTCTTTCCTTGAAATCAAAGACACTGTTCTAAAGGGGCTGCATTTGCCACACAAAGGTAGCAGATGTTTCCCGAGATTATAGCTGCACAAGCATTTGCACGTTCAATCTTTGGATGTTTCGGCTTTTGAAAAGAGAAATGGTTTTGTCATTCTGTGATGCGCGGAAGCTTCTAGTATTGGTACCCCAGAGTCAGGCTCAGGTGGGGCGTGCCAGTAGACCGGCTTGTGAACCTGGCCTTCCATGCTCTGGATGGCTCTGCAGAGTTGCAGAGTAAGGTTGGACCCAAGAACAGTGTGGGTAGGACAGGTCAAGTTCCTGAGCACACGATGAGCACCTAGTATATACCCAGAATGGCTTTAGGTTTTCTATATCAAAGGTTCCTAACTTCTGGGATCTAATGTCTGATGATCTGAGGTGGAGCTGATGTGATAATAATAGAAATAAAGTGCACAATAGATTCAATGCACTTGATCATTCTGAAACCATCTCCTTCTCCCTGGTCAGTGCAAAAACTGTGCTCCACAAAACAGGCCCCTGGCTCCAGAAGAGGTTTGGGACCACTGCTCTGTGCAAAGATGTCGAGTCTTCAGGATGCTCAGTCTTAATTCTGGCTCTCACGGAGTTTCCAGTCCAAAGACTTCCTAGACTCACAAATTTAGGAAGCGGATTCTAAAGCCAAGTTTTTTTTTTTTTTTTTTTTTTAAACTTACTAAACATATTTCTCATCTCTGATTCCCTCCTCTTGATCTTCTTTGCTGGAGATCTGAAAATCTCTCAGATTTCTCCCTTTCTCTTGTCCCTGGAATATAATCAGTTACAGGATCTGGCATATTCTAGCTACAAAAGTGGAGCTCAAAAGATCCCTACTCTTCTTTGCCTTTGTATTGCAGTTTTAACCCCTTCTCTTCACACGTACCAGAAGCATCCATGTCACTCCCCCCATGCCATGTGTTACGGTCTGCTCATGGCTCACTCATGGCTACTGGAGGCTGGATTAAGCTTTACTATCTCAGTAGCTTGCAAAGGATCTGGTGTTTACTGGGGGGTTCATTAATTTCTTTGACCAAAGGAAGAGGTGAGGATGTAAAGAAATAACGGTGGGATCTTCCTTAACTACATCCCACCATGCCCCTTGACTCCTCGGTCTCTGTTGGTGTGGGCCTCAATTTTTTTTTGTTTTTAGCATGGCAACTCCTATTCATCCTTCAAGATCCAGCATGCATGTTAACTCCTCCAGGAAGCCTTCCTGACGACTTTCAGCCCGTGTGGTTTATTCACGTCTTCCTCTGTGCTTCCGCAGCACCCTGCACATGTGTGCATCAGAAGGAAAATGTTTCAGTGACTATATGTATCTAGTTTCTTTCACAAGTAGATTGAATGTTATGATTTTTTTCTGTCTGATGTTGCTACCTGAACACTGCCTGAAATGGAGTCTAGATATATTGACTATATGTTATTATATATGCTATTTTGATATATAAATATATGTATGTATATATGTATGGGTGCTAGGTCGCTTCAGTCATGTCCGACTCTTTGCAACCCTACAGGCTGTAGCCTGCCAGGCTCCTCTGTTCATGGGATTTCCCAGGCAAGCATACTGGAGTGGGTTGCCATTGTTTACTCCAGGGATATACGTATATGTGCATGTATACATATATCTGAATATAATGATGAAAAGGCACCCTCTGAATCCAGCTGGGAATCACTTCAGGCAGTGTTCAGATAGCAACATCAGACAGAAAAGTATTGTAAAATTCAATCTATTTGTGAGCCCGGGCAGTCCAAAAAGAAACCAGATACATACAGTCATTGAAGCATTTGTCTTCTGATGCACACACGTGCAGGATGTTGTGGAAGCACAGAGGAAGACATGAATAAACCACACGGGCTGAAAGTCATCAGGTAAGGCTTCCTGGAGGAATTAACATGTGCTCTGGGTCTTGAAGGATGTACATGGGGCTTCCCTGGTGGCTCAGACTGTAAAGAATCCTTCTGCAATGCAGGAGACCTGGGCTTGATTCCTGGCTTGGGAAAATCCCCTGGAGAAGGAAATAGCAACCCACTGCAGTATTCTTGCCTTGAGAATCCCTATGGACAGAGGAGCCTGGTGGGCTACAGTCCATGGGGTCGCAAAGACTCGGACATGACTGAGCGATTAACACTCTCAACACTTTCACACACACACACACACACACACACACACACACACACGTATATAGTTTCTGTCTACCAAAAGGAGCAGAAGTAACTCTCAAGAACATGACATCAACGATAAAGGGTACTAGTGTAGACAGGCATGTGTGGGTCAACCTGTCAGCTAGCATGGCTCCTGGACCATCAGGGCTCATCAGTCACAGTGGCTAAGGCTGATAACCCCAAGCCTGGAGGAGGGGGATGCTTGAAGCCATCCTTTTGCCTCTGTTCTGTTTCCTCCACTACATGGTTGATGACAGGAAGTTCTCCAGATTCAGTTTCCTCCATGGCAGGCAGATGCTGGGCACAAGACACTGCACCCTGGTGGCTACAGGTGTAGACTTTGGGTTTACAGAGATAGCTGGAATCCCCACTCCATCACTTCTCACTGTGTGACTGGGGGCAAGTTACTCAGCTTGTTGGAGCCCCAGTTTCCTTTAAAGGAAAAGGGAACTCACATAAAAGTCAGCCTTAGCAGAGCCCTTGCACGTGCCAGGTACAGCGTGAGTGTTTTGTGTCGGCTCATCTCATCTTCACAGCCACAGTGAAGTGAGTACCCCTACTGCCCCCAAGTTACAGATGCGGAAACTGAGGCTCAGAGTGCTTGGGACCCATGTCCAAGGTTACTCGGCTGGGAAGGCTCTGACTCAGGATGGATATTCAGGCAGCCTGACTTCACATCCAATACTTTTAGCCATGACACTCATGAATCATTTTCTGATAAGAAGTTTCGTAGGGGTTACTTAAGTTAATTTTTTAAAATGCAGCTCTGAATGTTCAATAAGTGGTAGCTTAAAAAAATCTGTTCAGAAAACTTTGAATATTCAAAATGGAAGGAGTCACATTACAAGGAAAAATACAAAGGATTCTCGCTATTCTGAGCCCAGAATATTTCAATTATAAGGATAATGTAATTTTAAAGTATGAACAACAAGGAAGAAAATAAAGTCTCCTCTCAAAGAACATGAAAATTGATTATCTTCAGACTTTTCCTTTCCCAGGTGGCACAGTGGTAAAGAATATGCCTGCCAGTGCAGGAGATATGAGTTCCATCCCCAGGTGGGGAAGATCCCCTGGAGAAGGAAATGCCAACCCATTCCAGTATTCTTGCCTGGAAAATCCCATGGACAGAGGAGCTTGGTGGGCTTCCGTCCATGGGGTCGAACATGACTCAGGACTGAGTGTGCACGAGCAGACGTTTTACCCTCCAAAATGGAAGAGACTTTAGAGGGTTTTGGAGAGGGAAGGTTGGAACTAAGGAATTTTGACAATTTCACCGTTAAAGGCAAGGGTAGACAAACACTCAAATAGACTCACACTAGTGATGGATGACAAATCAACGTGAAAAGACTGTTGGCATGGGGAACTGTGGTATAACAGGACATGCGATTATTTCTTTTTGAAACTTACACCCCAGATTCTGAAATCTAGGAAGATTCTGTGTTATACTTGTGCTCTTAGGTTTAACCTGCACTACTTTCATCTGTCTTTCTGCCTCTGCAGCTTCACTGAGACCGAGAACTGTATTCCCCTCCCCCCTTTTTAAAATCTGTCCTTTTATACAGATCCTATCATTTAATTCAGGAAAATGCGGTTTAGTAGATCCAAATGGTGAGTGGACTTGCCTGGGTCCCACACGTGAGTGGCAATTTAAGATTCCAACTGAGTTCTCCCAGACACCATGTCTGCCTGGCACTGGAGTCTGCCATGCAGGAACAGAATTGGGCCTGATAGAGACCCCTGGATCTGTCTCTGTTTCCCTGGGGCACCCGGGCTTTCTGTGGTTGGTCTGGGGACAAGGGGTTCTCCTGAGAGGTCTCCCCAGGCTCCAGCCCTCTCTCCATGCTTCCTTCCTGATAACACCAGAGCAAGGCTGCCAGTCCTGACCTGAGGATCTCTGGAAGTTGCCCTACAGAGTAGGGGCTAAGCCTCCCCACTCCACAGGCCACGCCAGGCCCCAGACCCTTCCTGCCTGGCGCTTTTCTTTAGGGAAGTCCCTCAGATCCTTGGCCAGGAAACCAAGAGTGACCAAGCCTTCCTCTTTCAAGATAGCCCACTCCATTGGCCGAAAGGCCAAGACAAAGGAAAAGGCTGTGGCAGAAAGGGCCCTGACATGTAACACTCAGAGTTCTGGCCTTGCTTTTTTTAGAAAAGGAGCGCTTTCCCATGGTCAGGGGAGAAGTCAGACTTCCCTGTTTCTCTTGGGCCGGGCATGAAGCAATCTTCGGTTCTGATGTTGACACCAGGTCAACCCTCCAGCCCTTCTCTCGGGGCCTGGCTCCTTGGGTTTCTGAGCTCTGACCTTTCCAACAAGAAATTGACCAATGGATCAGGGGCCCACAGCACAAGAGCTGGGTGGTGGTCTTAGTGGCGAGGGAGAGGAGCAGGACACAGGTGGGCACCCTGGGACTCACAGCTTGACTTGGCCCCCAGCTCTACCACATGGCGCCTGGGAGGCCTTGGACGAGTTACTTAACCTTTCTGAATCTCAGGCTCCCCACCAGGAAAATGCAGAAACGGTGCTCTATGCAAAAGCAGGCTGTCTATTAAAAAATGAGGAAATCTGTGTGGAGAGCTAGGGTAGGGTTTGCCTAAGCCCTCATTAGACGTTGATTATGCTCAAGGTTATTGAAAGTTGCACCTGAATCTTCAGTTTGAACAATCACCTGCACACACAGTGTATGTAAGGATTGTGTACCTAGAGATGGAAGGCTCTGGATCCAGCTAGAACTGGGTTCAAACTCCAGGTCACCCACTTCGCAGTAAGCAGTGTGAACCTGGGAAAGTAAATTCTCTTCTTTGAGCCTGATTTCTCATCTCCTGCTTTCTTTATAAGGCTCTTGGGTAATTGTTCCCATTGTAACCAGGTGCATGCATGCGAAGTCGCTTCAGTTGTGTCTGACTCTTTGTGACCCTATGGACTGTAGCCCACCAGGCTCCTTTGTCTGTGGGATTCTCCAGGCAAGAATACTGGAGTGAGTTGTCGTGCCCTCCTTCAGGGGATCTTCCCAACCCAGGGATCAATCCTGCACCTCTCACATAATGTTGCATTGGCAGGTGGGTTCTTTACCACTAGCGCCAGCAAAGGATCAAGGCAAATCCATTCAACAGGTGGTCCGAATCTTTGGGGGTCTCAGCATCATCAAATACGTGAAGATGGGAAAGTCTTCTGGCTTTGTATGAGTGCGGAGAAAATCTAACAGAAAAATTAAGGTCAAAGTAGGTTTCTTCATTAGATCACTCATTTTTTTGGTATCCCAGAGCCTGGCACAGTGCCTGGTTTGTTTGAGGTTCTCAATACATAGTTGTCAAATTAAAGAAAGCTTTGCTAAGGCCAACAGAGTTTTGCAGAGACAGTGCTAGCTCCGTGGGCGGGGCCCCATGCTTGGTTCAATGCTCTGCTGTTGCCATCTTGAAACTCTTAGAGGTTTCTGAACAAGGGTCTTTTATTTGCACATTGCACTGGGTCCCACAAATGAGGCAGCAGGGCCTGTGTAGAGGCAAACCTACTTAGAAGAAAATCCAGCCTCCTTGTGAGGACTTGCCAGGTATCAGCTGATCTGCCCATGCTGCCTTACTGAACTCTGTGGCCATGCTCCAATTGCTTCCTGAACTTCAGGCACCCAGGCCTGTTTCTTTACCTGGCCACGCCCACCTCCCCTCAGCTCATCCCATGATTGGCTCCCATCACCTTTCCTGTCTCAGCTCCTAAGTCACCTCTATAAAGAAGCCTGCCCTGACCACGCTCCCAGCCACCTTCCATCTTATTCGCTCGTTTTGTCCTCTTCCTCATCCCTGATGCTCCTTTTTCTTGTGTGTGCATGTGCTCTAAGGTGCTCAGCTGCCCAGTCTTTTCTGACTCTTTGTGACCCCAGGAACTGCAGCCTGCCAGGCTCCTCTGTCCATGGGATTTTCTAGGCAAGAATACGGGAGTGGGTGATCATCCCCTTCTCCAGGGGCTCTTCCCCACCCAGGAATCGAACCTGAGTCTCTTGTGTCTCCCACATTGGCAGGCGGATTCTTTACCACTAGCAGCACCCCCTAAAGAGAGCTGTTTATTTACTATTTTTGGCTGAGCTGGGTCTTCCCTGCTGCACGTGGGCTTTCTCCAGCTTCGGTGAGTGGGGGCTACTCCCTAGCTGCGGTGGCTTCTCTTCTCGTGGAGCACAGGCTCGAGGGCTCACACACAGGCTTAGCTGCCTCACAGCTTCTGGGATCTTCCTGGAACAGGGATCGAACCCTTCCTTGTCTCCTTGCATTGACAGGTAGACTCAACCACTGGACCATCAAGAAAGTCTCCCTGATGTTTCTTTGTGAAATTAAGCGGTTTCCATACAGGTTGACTTGTTTATTTTCTCCTTCCTCCAGTAGACTGAACTCAGTGAAGGCAGCCGTCTTCCCACCTCATTCTCTGCCTTGTTCCTAAAGCCATCGTACAGCTCTTGGTGCATGGGCAGGGTTCCACGAATCCTTACCTACTGAAGAATGAATGAAGTCAGTAGGTTGGATTTTCATCTCCAAAGGCTATCTGCTGGGACTCACTCATGTGAGAAGGTGAGAGCTGAGATGGCACCACCCACTGTGGGTGGTGTTGAGAGTGGCTGCCTGGCTCCACAGCCCCTGCAGCTGGACAAGGTGGCCACCGTCCCCATATTCTCCTGGCCACAAAAGCTGGTCTCGTGGGTGAGATCCCTCCACTGGGAGGCCACTTTGCACACAGGACTTAGAAAGGTCTGAATGGCTGGTGTGAGCCAAGAGATGGAAAAGCAGAGGTAGATAACAATGGGAACATTGGATTAGAGGCCACTTAATCCAATGTCCTGTTCAAACAGGCTTCCCAGGTGGCACTAGTGGTAAAGAACCCATCTGCCAATGCAGGAGATGTAAAAGAAGAGGGTTCAGTCCCTTGGTTGGGAAGATCCCCTGGAGGAGGGCATGGCAACCCACTTCAGTATTCTTGTCTGGAGAATCCCAGGCTGGAGGAGCCTGATAGGCTATGGGGTTGCATGGGGTCCCAAAGAGTTAGATACATCTGAAGTAACTTATACATTCCTGTTACAGATGTTTTGGCCCAGAGAGAGAAAGAAAATTACTCTGTAATGATAACAATGTCAAAACCCCAAACCAGACCAAGCCTACCAATCAAACACAAGAAAAAGCACAGTGGGAGGCAGTATAACATGGGGTAAGGACTTTAGTCCAAGTATGATGTTAAATAACTTAATATTTACAAGGTGCTTAGGACAGTTCCTGGCACAAAGACAATGCTAGGTAAGTGTTTTACAAATTGCAGATCAATCCAAGTTGAGCTCTTTTGCTGATCCAGGAAATCTGCAAACTCCTTACTTGTATCATTTCATTTAATCCCCCAGCTATCTTAAGAGGTAGGTGCAATAATGATTTATGCCCATTTTACAGATGAGGAAATGAAAGGCCAAGCTAGAGAGTGGCAGAGCTGTGACCCCAGGTTGGCTGTCTCTAGAGCCAAGTTCTCAGCTCCTGTGCTGGATGGTGGTTATGGGTAGAGCTGGCCTGGCATCTCCGTGCTCCTTCCCAGTACCAGACCTGGCGCTGGCCTGAGTGGGAAATGCCTCTGATTCACATCTGCTCTGCTGGGAAGCTGCCTTACTCATTGGCTCATTCATGCCTCTGCCATCTCCCTCTGCTGTGCAGGGGCCACGCCTGGTTCTACAGACAGGCTTGTGAGGTTGGGTGTCCTCTGTGTGGTAGAGCAGCAGGCTCCCAGGCTGGAGGGGCTGGCAGGATGGGGGATACACACTGGAGAGCTGATGAGCCTAAGCTTGCTGAGTCTGCTGTTCCTCCTGGGTTGCTTGCCCTTCCCTAGGTGGAGGGTGCTTCCTGCACAGAGGCCAAGGATGGCTAGGACCCTACAGATACTGGAACTAATGGGTATGCTCAGCTCCCCATACAGAGTTCCGTGGGTGAGGCTCTGATGGCCCATAGATGCATCTGAAAACCCTGCCCACCTTTGGGCCAGCTAAGCTGGGGAGAGGGGTAAAGCCCCAGCAAAGGCCATCCATGCAAGACCCCAGTAGCTTTTGGCTCTGATTCTAGATTGGTCTCTGCTACCTGACTTCTCCTATCTGGAAACTCTGGGTCTGTTCTGTTCTCCACACCCTCTCAGGAGCACCCCAACAAGTCCAGTGGGACTCGTCATGGGTCACTGAAGGTGACTGTTCACTCTTCAAGCCACAGCAGAGATGCCCAACCCTATGACATCCATTGACCTCATTTGCCCATTCATTCACACATGGATACGTTCATTTAACAAATATTCATTGAATTTCCATCATGGGCAAGGCATAGTGTCTGTCTCTAAGGAAACAACTGAACATAAATCCATCACTGCTTCCACTCTCATGGAACCTACATTCCAGAAGGCTAGCATAAAGAGAGTCAAACAAGGAGAAAAAATAATTGCACATCTTGAAAGGTGTGTGGAGGGAAAGAGTATGGGTTATTTCAAGTGATTTTTGGAGCTGACTCATAACAGGCTGAAAGAGATGCCTGTTAAAGTTTTGGGCAGTTTTGTGAGCTGGTTGTTAAACACAGCCATCATGAAAAAGTAAGTTATGTAAATTTGCAGTGATACAAATTATATTAAAATAAAAATTAAAAATTGAAGGCATCAATTATATGGGGTAGTGTGAGCAGAGAATTAGCAGACTGGGGATGGGCTGGAGAAGCCACTTGTGTCTACTTGGCTTCCTCTCCTCATGCTTGGGCCCTGGGTTTTTTCTGCAGGAACCTCATCCCTGGTCCTGCAGTTAGTCCCAATTAGGGCCAGGCTTCCCAGGTGGTGCCAATGGTAAGGAGGCCACCTGCCAATGCAGGAGACACAAGAGACACAGGCTCCATCCCTGGGTAGAGAAGATACCCTGCGGTAGGACATGGCAACCCACTCCAGTATTCTTGCCTTGAAATCCTGTAGACAGAGGTGCCTGTTGGGCTACAGTCCATGGGGTCGCAAAGAGTCAGACACGACTGAGTGCACAGGCACACACAGGGCCAGGCTGATTCCAGGGCTGAGGCCTGAGGGTAACCAGGAGGTAAGTCAAACCCAGTGTCACACTGTGGGGACAGTTCAGAGGCCTCCAGTGACTTGGATGTGGGCTCTTGATGCCGACCATTCCAGGTTGGCCCCTCCACTGTGAACTTGCCTCCTCCCGAGGGCATCCTACCCTCCCATCTGGTTCTAGAAAGTCTGTGTCTGGATCTGATGGTTTGGCGAGTCCTCTGAGAGTTCCCACCTGGTGGCATGGCTGGTCCCCAGTACTGCCATGTGCCTGAATTAGGGTGAGCCGCGTGGATATACACTCTGCAGGGGATGCACATTCTGCCACCAGGGAGCTGGTCCTACCTTATCGGTCCAAACCAGTCAAATAGGAAAAACAGCTTCCTCAGTCCCCCCAGTTCAGTAAGTGTTATCAGCTCAGCAAGTTTCACTCACTTAGCAGGGCAGGTGTCAGGAAAAGTGCAGCTATTGTAGGGGTCTTATGTGTTCAGAGAAGCCTCCTACACACGGATCTGAATCCTTCCCTGCATCGCCCCCAAAAGACTGCTCCCTTCTAAAGCACCTCCACTTTGCATGCCCGGTGCAGGCCTTCCCTCAGGACACAGGTTGACCAAGGCAGTGGACCCACTTCTCCCAGGACATTCTTCTCTGGCTCCATGCCGGGGAAACCAGCCCATGCTCCCTCTGCCCGGGGTGGCCTGATTCCCTTCCCTACCATCTACCCTCCTGAAGCTCTCCAGAACCTTCTGACTCATCCTCTGACTCAGGTGGAGTATTTCTGTTCCCACGTCCTTTTCCCTGAGAGGCTGGAGATCACAGCTCTCCCCCCTGGCTCAGTGTTGGGGAGGGAACAGCTGGATTCCTGTATGTGCTTGTGTGCACATGTGTGTGCACGTGTATGTGCCAGGGTATGCCCCTCCCCACCCCAGGGAGCTAGGGAGGGTGGTTTACCTATTCCTTCCCTGATGCTGGGAAAGACTGAGGGCAGGAGGGGATGGGGTTGACAGAAGATGAGATGGTTGGATGGCATCACTGACTCAAATGGACATGAGTTTGAGCAAACTCTGGGAGATGGTGAAGGACAGGGAAGCCTGGTGTGCTGCAGTCCATGCAGTTGCAGAGTCGGACACAACTGAGCGACTGAGCAACAACCTCTGTGTATATCCCCTGACTCCTCGGGAGCCGACAAGCATCCTCTAAGACCCCAGCAGGGGTGAGCGGTGAGGGTATCCGCAAAGAGCGTCATCCTGATCTTGACAAGATGACTGTGTTATTGGAGGTGCTTTTTAGCAAAAACAGTCCAAGCTGATGACACCTTCTACCAAACCCCAAATCCCGGAAAATGCACATAATAAACTGGCAGGCACCTAGGGACCAATACTTTGAGCTTGAAAGTGACCAAGATTGATGAAGGATCACGTTCAACATTACCCAGCAAGCAAGTAGCCAAGCTGAATTTGGACTGTAATAAATTCATGCCTTCAGTTGACATCGGATATTTCCCATCCTCTTTCCCTGCCCCCTACCCCCAGGCAGGACCTCTCCCCTCTCTGCTTCTGCTAAGCTTGAGCTGTCTAGTACGGTGGCTAGCAGCTACGTGAGACTATTAAGCGCTAGAAATGTGACTAGTTCAAATGAAGAGGTTCTGTAAGTGTAAAATGCACACTGGATTTCAAAGCTCTAGTATGAAAAATATTCTAGTATAAAAAAATGAGAAATAGCTTATTCATAATTTTTCATATAGGTTGCAGGTGGAATTGGTAATATTTTGACAGGTTGGATTAAATAAAACATTATTAAAATGAATTCCACCCATTTATTTTCACTTTTTAAAATGTGTAGAAAATTTTAAATTGTGCATGTAATTTAAGTATGTAATGATTATTTATGTAATTTCAATATATAATGGCTCATGTTTGTGACAGCAATTATGTTTCTATTGGAGATGACCAGAAATCTGCCCCACCTTGTTTCTATAAATAAAGTTGTATTAAAACACAGCTAGGCTTATTAGGTCATGGCACCCCACTCCAGTACTCTTGCCTGGGAAATCCCATGGGCAGAGGAACCTGATAGGCTGCAGTCCATGGGGTCACGAAGAGTCGGACTCGACTGATCGACTTCACTTTCACTTTTCACTTTCATGCATTGGAGAACGAAACGGCAACCCACTCCAGTGTTCTTGCCCCGAGAATCCCAGGGACCGGGGAGCCTTGTGGGCTGCCATCTATGGGGTCGCACAGAGTCGGACACGACTGAAGCGACTTAGCAGCAGCAGCAGCAGGCTTATTCATTTACATAGCATTTTAGGGTGATTTTGCTCTATAACGGCAAATTGAGTATTTGTGACTGAGAACCTGTGACCCATAGAGCCTAAACTATTTAGTTCCAGTCCTTTACAGAAAAAGTTTTACTGAGTCTTGCACTAGACCACCAGTTTCGTGGGAGTGGGAATTATGGACTTGACAAAGAATAAGTGCTTAGTAAGTATTAGCTGAGCGAATGTATAATTTTGGAGGGTATGTTTCTTGGAATTACAAGCAGAGGGAACAGCATCTGCCGAAGCATGGGGCCAAGAAATAGCACTGTGTCGGTGATGGGGTGTTTGGGGGGCCCTTTATAAAAAATTTGTTCACTCTTATTCTAGATACTTTATTGGCTTCCCTGGTGGCTCAGAGGGTAAAGCATCTGCCTGCAATGCAGGAGACCTGGGTTCCATCCCTGGGTCAGGAAGATCCCCTGGAGAAGGAAATGGCAACCCACTCCAGTACTCTTGCTTGGAAAATCCCATGGATGGAGGAGCCTGCTGAGCTACAGTCCATGGAATCGCAAAGAGTCGGACACGACTGAGCGACTTCACTTTACTTCATTCTAGAAACTTAAATATATATATATCTATATATATGCATATTTTGGTAGACCATTTTTAGAGTCTTTATTGAGTTTGTTACAATATTGCTTCTGTTTTATGTTTTGGCTTTTTGGTCTCAAGTCACATGGAATCTTGGCAGTCTGACCAGGGATTGAACCCACACGCCCTGCTTTGGAAAGCGAAGTCTTAACCACTGGGCCACCAGAGATGGCCCTTCTAGACATTTGTATCAGCCTCCTCCCTGATTCCTTGCCTCATGTTTTTTCTTTCCCAGGCAGCCTCCGTTCTGCCTACCTGCATGCGTGGTAAGTCGCTTCAATCGTGTCTGACTCTGCGACCTTATGGCCTGTAGCCCGCCAGGCTTCTCTGTCCATGGGGTTCTCCAGGCAAGAATACTGGAGTGGGTTGCCATGCCTTCCTCTGAGGGATCTTCCCAACCCAGGGATCGAACTTGCATCTCTTACATCTAATGCACTGGCAGGCAGATTCTTTATCACTAGCGCCATCTGGGAAGCCCTGTTCTGCTTACACAAATCCCAACAAATCATTGATCAGCTCCCCAAATCTCCATGGTCCTAGCCATTGCCTGTAAGATGAAGGCAGAACTTCTTAGCATGGCCTTGTGGGCCCTCCCACGCCACCCTGCCCAGCCCCTGATCCTGGTACTCTGCCATCTCCTCTCCCCTCCAGTGCTCTGGGGCTGCCCCACCTATTCTGGTCTTAATGCCTTTCTTCATTCTCCTTCTCTGCCTTGAAACCTCTCCTTGATCTCTGCAAGTCAGATACCCACCCTTCAAGGCTCGGCTCCAATATTTCTTCCTTGAGACACAATATGGCATTTTGCCAGTTTTGGAGTTTCTTTTAAGTCATTGTTAACATAAGATAAATGATAGGAGGTACTGGGTTCCCACAGCACTTTGTATCTTTTATTTATTTATTTTTAAACTGCAGCACTAATAATTTAAAGCTGAAAATTTTACTTTTCATCTAGTACTCACTATATGTGCCAGCTACCATGCTCAGCTCTACAAATATATTGCCTTTTACAGTTCTCACACAACTCTGTGAAATTGGTGCTATGCTACCCCCATTTAAGGAAACAGACTGAAAGATGTAATATAAGAATAATGAGTGGTGGTCCTGACATTTAAATTCAGGTTGATTAGATTCTAGAGCCCCAAATGCAAATCTAAGGTCTGTGTTCTTCCCTGAGTCTACTTCCTAAGGCTACCTCACCCATGCCTGGGTCCTGGGGGTCCTCCTATAGGGATTCCCATTCCCAGGTCCTAGATCAGTTCTCACTTGGTCCCCTATTAGGTCAGTCCTGACTAGAGAGAGCTTAGTCCCTGCTCTGAGGCCTGAGTGTGCTGAAAGAAGCAAATCAAACCCAGCACCTTGGCCTGGGGACCACTCGAGAGGCTGTGTCTGCTGAATCCCCATCCTTCAAGATACAGAGTTAAGTGAAAGTAAACTTGTGCTCACTTTTGCATCTCAATGTAAAGGTCACTTCCTCAGGGAAGTCCTCCATGATTGCCCAGACAGGGAAAAATTCTGGATTTATGTTCTTACAGCATCTAGATCTACTTCTTCTCCTTCCAGTAATTCATCCTTTTTTGGGGGGCTGGGGTGGGTAATGATTCTTTTATCATTTGTTTCCCTGACTGAATAATATGCATCATGAGGACAGGGGCTTTGTTCCTCATATTTCCAGGACCTTTCTCAGTGCCTGATTCATTGTGGGTACATGGTGAATATTTGAATGGATGGATGAAGCTCTGCTTGTTCGTCTCACCTGGATATCCACCTTGCTGGTCTCCAGATCCATAGGGAAGCAGACAAGCATGTGAATTTCTGTCCGCTCCCTTTTCTGATGACTTAGTGTTGAAGACACTAGCATGTGTTGAAAAGAGACTGACAGATTGCTGATCACTAGGCCAGTAATATTTGATCGTGAGCAGAACTTCAGATAGAAAGCCTCTTCCTCGACCTCAACCAAGGAAACCCATCCCACCGTGTGTCCTCTGGGGGCACAGCCTGTGGCCTCGACCCAGAAGAAGGAGAGGGAGTGGGCGGGTCCCCTGGCATGGGCAGTGAGCTAGGGCAACTCCACACCCTGACCTGTCCCCACTGCCCACCCCTGAAGGGCAAGGAAGCATGCAGATCCCCAAGCACAGCTAAAGGAGTTCTGCAACACTTTCCTGATGCCTTAGCGGCTGTGATTTGAGAATTTCTGTTTTCGTCTAATTCAGAAGAGGCAGCTTCGAGTCCTAGAGCCATGGGAATTCTTTATCTGTCCTGCACGTCCTCAGACATCGAGGGGCTTGGTTGGTGGGTGGGAAGGTCAGCCTAAGAATCAAGTCTCACATGCCTATGTTGGTTTAGGGTGACCAACTGATTCTGCTTTGTCTGCAATGGTCCTGTCTTTAAAACTGAAAGACTCTCATTCCTGGGCGACTAGGGACAGGTGGTCACCCTGACCTGGCGACTCTTGCTCTAAAGTGGCTAGTTTCAGTGCTGGATGCTACATCACTGGATTCTGGCCAGTCTGTCATCATTTTGGGCAAAATGCACACAAGGCTGTCGTCTTCTTTGAGGCTCAGGGTGAGTCTGGGGCCAGGGACCAACAACAATCAGCTCAGGCCTGTGAATCTGGCCAGATCAGAGGGACTAGTGTTAGTCCTTTTAAATCCATTGTTAAAGACCACGAGAGGTACTGTAGGGTTCCTACAGCTGTGGGGACCTCAGAGAGTCTGGATTCCTAGGTTGTGATGGTGGCCACGTATAGCTGGCCTGCATCTGGGGTAGGGGGTATGTTTATACAGATCAGAATAAACTAGACTCGAGTATGCGTGCTTATGAGCATGAGTGCAAGTCGCTTCAGTCGTGTCCGACTCTTTGTGACGCTATGGACTGTAGCCTTCCAGGCTCTTCTGTCTGTGGTATTTTCCAGGCAGGAACATGGGATGGGTTGCCATTCCCTTCTCCAGGGGATCTTCCCTACCCAGGGATCGAACCAGGGAATCTTCCTGGCCCACGGATCGAACCCAGGTCTCTCAGGTCTCCTGCATTGGCAGGTGGGTTCTTTACTCCTAGAGCCACTTGGGAAGCCCAGACTCGGGTATACATAAAAGTATAACCGAAGTCATATGAGCAATTTTAAATTTTCTAGTAGCTGTCTTGAAAAATAAACTGGTGAAATTAAATTTAATAACATATTCTACTTAACCCAATCATCCAAAATATTATAATTTTGACATGAAATCTATTTAAAATTATTGAGATCTTTTATGGTTCTGTTTCATTCTAAGTGTTCAAAATCCAGTTTGTATTTCATGCACTCAGCATCTCTTGATTCGAACCAGCCACATTTCAAGTGCTGTGGTATCTATGGTTTGGTGTGTGTGTGTGTGTACACATGTATTATAAAGCCTCCTAATCAAACCTGGAAGATCTGTAACTGCCAGAATACCATTTGACAAGACTGCCATATATTTTGTAAAGGGCGCCATGAACTCTGGCTTCCCCAGTGGGTCAGTGGTGAGGAATCTGCCTGCAATGCAGGAGACTTGGGTTTGATCCCTGGGTTGGAAAGATTCCTTGAAGGAGGAAAAATGGCAGCCCACTCCAGTATACTTGCCTGGAAAATCCCTTGGACAGAGGAGCCTGGCAGGCTACAGTCCATGGGGTCACAAGAGTTGGACACAACTTAAACCACAACAACCACCACCATCTTTTTTCCTAAACAGGTGCTTCTTTTGCTTTTGAAAGTTGTGCTTTCTTCCTCAGAAGACTGGACACCCTAAGATACACATATACTTTTAAATACATTTGTGGGGAGGTATAGAGTCTTCCTGAGGACCTCACAGGTGATAAATAATCCTCTTGCCAATGCAGGAGGCTTGAGTTCGATCCCTGGATTGGGAAGATCCCCTGGAGAAGGAAATGGCAATCCACCCCTGTATTCATACCTGGGAAAGCCCATGGACAGAGGAGCCTGGCGGGCTACAGTTCATGGGGTTGCATAAGAGTTGGGCATGGCTGAGCGACCAAACAGTAACAACCAAAAGAAGCTCCCTGGAGCATCCTTTGCTCTTGAGAGCAAGCATTTCTACCGAAGATAAAAAAAAAAAATTGAGTCCTGAGCTGAGTTTCCTAAATGTCTAGAGTGAAAAAGAAGATGAGAAAGATACAACCAAATGTTGGTCAGTGTGAAGAACAACCAGCACATCACAGTGAGAGTATGAGCGGTAGAGCTATTTGTGAACCAGTTCGACATTAAAGGGTTACAGTGACCTAGTCACTTCATCCTTTTGTATTTTTCTGAGACAAGTCGAAAAAATATAACGTCTTTTAGAGAAATGTTTGTAACAGCTTGATCACAATAGCCTATAACTGGAAATAGCCCCAAAGATTTCATCAACAAGAGAACGGAAAAAAAGCTATGGTCTATTTATATAACAGAATACAACTCAGCAATAAAAATAAATAGATTAGTGATGCACACAACAAAGCCTGTGAATCTCAAAAAAAAAAAAAAATCATGCTGAAGGAAAGCAGCTAGGCACAAAAGTGCCCATCTGCGTGATTCTACAACAGGCAACACAAACTTACCAGGAAAGGAATCAGAGCGGTGCTAGCTTCCGGGAGAAGGTGGATGTCGTGGGAAAGGGCACGGGAAAACTTTTTGGGTGACGGGAAAGTTCTATGGGTTTTTGATAAAATTGAAAGACTAGTTTACTTAAAAATCTGTGCATTTCACTGATGTAAATTACACCAAAAAGGGGAGACGGAAACAGTTAAGAACTGAACGTTTTGGAGGCTCTTAAAGACCCAATACATCTCTATCATTCTTTGTGACAACAGGATCTTGGACAATGGATCTGGCCTTGCTGTTTCAAGTAAAATTGACCATATTAATTCATGTTCATGGTTATTCCCAGCTGGACTAGATCTTTGAAGCAGAGACCAGTCTTAACATCATGGTGTTCCCAGGATCTGGTGTGAGGATGGGCCTTCACAGGTACAGAGGAAATATTTTTTGAATAAATGAATGACTCTTTGTATATTTATACATATGTAAATATACACATATATTTTTTAGTATAATATAAGGTATATATAATATATATCATTATTTTGCATGAAGTGTAGTTGACTTAAAGTATTATATTATTTTCAAGTGTACAGCATAATAATTTGGCCTTTTTATAGATTATTCTCCATATAAAGTTATTATAAAATATTGGCTGTATTCCCTGCGCTATTTATCTTATACTGTGTCCCCTGTATCCTATTTTATATGTAGTCGTCTATACTTGATGCTGAAGCTCTAATACTTTGGCTGCCTAATGTGAAGAAATGACTCATTAGAAAAGACTGATGCTGTGAAGGATTGAAGGCAAAAGGAGAAAAGGGCATCAGAGGGTGAGATGGTTAGATAGCATCACCGACTCAATGGACATGAATTTGGGCTAACTCCAGGAGATAGTGAAGGACAGGGAAGCCTGGCATGCTGCAGTCCATGGTGTTGCAAAGAGTTGGACATGACTTAGTGGCTGAACAACAACAACGGCAAATCTATACCTCCTAATCTGCTTCCCTTGCTTTCCTTACATCTCTCCCCACTGCTGCTGCTGCTGCTAAGTTGCTGCAGTCGTGTCTGACTCTGTGCGACCCCAAAGACGGCACCCCACCAGGCTCCTCCGTCCCTGGGATTCTCCAGGCAAGAACACTGGAGTGGGTTGCCATTTCCTTCTCCATCTCTCCCCGTTAGTAACCACTAATTTGTTCTCTGTATTTGTGTCTGTTTCTTTTTTGTTATAGTCATTTTTTTATTTTTTAGATTCTGTATGTAAGTGAAAACATACCGTATTTGTCTTTCTCTGTCCCTCCAGATCCATCCAGGTAGTGAATGACAAAATTTCATTCTTTTTTATGGCTGCTATTACTACTACTACTACTAAGTCGCTTCAGTTGTGTCTGACTCTGTGCGACCCCAGAGACGGCAGCCCACCAGGCTCCCCCGTCCCTGGGATTCTCCAGGCAAGAACACTGGAGTGGGTTGCCATTTCCTTCTCCAATGCATGAAAGTGAAAAGTGAAAGTGAAGTCACTCAGTTGTGTCTGACTCTTCACGACCCCATGGACTGCAGCCTACCAGGCTGAGAGATAATAAAAAAGTGACTCTTAATGGAATTACTTGACAGGAATAAGAAGTTCTTGTACTCTTGGGTGATCCATGGGCCCTACCACTGGACGGGAAAGTGGGTCATTGTGTTTTCACAGAAGGGGTTGTTTCCTCCCTCCTTCCTCCCCTCTTTTCTTCCTTCTTTCTTTCTCCCCTCCCCCATTTTTGCTTTCCTTCCTCCTATTTCTCCTTCTTTTCTTCACTAACCCTCTGCTGTACCTCAAGGGAATAGCCATTCATTTCAGGCCCTTTGATTCACTAAGTCCTTAAGGTACAGTGCTTATGGGCTTTCAAGGGATCCATGAAAGTAGCTCAGATCTGAATAAGTAAAGAAAATTGCAAAGTAGAAGAATGAGTGTTTAATTAAATGTACATAAAGCATATCATTATGGAAACTAGCTTAATCCAAGTCAACTCCTATAGTTATAGAAAAATTCTACTCAGTGTGGGATGTGGATTTATTTGAATGTGGTTTCATGATGTTGGATGGGGGAGTCTCCAAAAGTCAGGGGGTTTGGGGGCTCCCAAGACTCTCAAGTAACTGTAAAATCGATGTATACTTGATATTGTGGGAAACTCATTTGGCAAAACATACAAGAAAGTGGGAGAAGACACAGGAAGAATCGATATATAAGGTTATGAGGAATAACTTCAAATTCAGTTTTTTTAATCAAAAAACTTTGCAGGTAATATAAACATGCATGGTAGGCAGAAGAATGACCCTCTAAAGAGGTCCATGTCCTAAGCCTTAGAACTTGTGGATATGTTACTTTACAGAACAAAAGGGAATTTGCAGATGTGATTAAGGTTAATGAGATGGGGAGATTATCCCCCAATATCCAACTGGGCCCAAGGTAATCACATAATCCTTAAAATTGGAGAACCTCTTTTGGCTATGGTCAGGGATAGATGTGATGGGGAGGAATGGTCAGAGATAGGCAACATCGCTGGCTTTGAAGATGGAAACAAGGGCCATGATTTAAAGTACGTGATTAAGGATACTAAGAATACACGGGGCTTCCAGAAGCTGGAACAACCAGGAAAACGGATTCTCCCCTTGAGTCCACAAAGAAGAGCACAGCCCTGTAGACATGTTGACTACAGCCCATTGTCAGACTTCTAACCCCCACAACTACAATAAATACATTGTTTAGGCTATGAAGTTCACGGTAATTGATCATGCCAGTCACACATGCAGTCGATGCACGTGGCATGCAGCGTGTATTGAGTGTTTTCTATGTGCCAGGCACTGTGTTATACACTTTGCATGTCTGAGCTTTCTCAATTTTCATAACAACTCTATGAAGTGGGTACTGTTATCACTCTCCTTTTATTTCACTTATTTTCTTCCTTTTCTTATTTTTGGCTGTGCTGCACAACATGTGAGATCTTAGTTCCCTGACTAGGGATGGAACCCACAAGGAAGTGTGGTGTCTCAGCCACTGGACCATCAGGGAGGTCCCCACCCTCCTTTTATTTTTTTTATTTTTATTTTTTTTAAATTTAAAATGTTTATTTTTACTTTATTTTACTTTACAATACTGTATTGGTTTTGCCATACATTGACATGAATCTGCACGGCCCACCCTCCTCTTAAAGATTAGGTCTTAGAAAAGGTAAGGAGATTGTCCAAGGTCGCAGACCTTATGAGGGACAGGGGTGGGGTTTGTATCCAGTTGTGTTTGTTTCTGGGCTTCCCAGGTGTGCTAGTGGGAGGAACATACCTGCCAATGCAGGAGACAGAGGAGACACAGATTCGATCCCTGGGTCAGGAAGCTCCCCCGGACGAGGGCACGGCAACGCTTCCCAGGATTCTTGCCTGGAGAATCCCATGGGCAGAGGAGACTGGTGGGCTACAGTCCATAGCGACGCAGAGTCAGACACAATGAAGTGACTTTGCATGCACGCACATGTTTGTTTCTATGATAAACAGTAGAGTTACAGAGTAAAAGCTCTTTGTAACTTTTTGGCCTTCAATCCAGGATGATGAGGGTCAAATTTACCTTTGCAGAACCTACGAGAAAAGGTGATCACAAGGCACGACAACGTGATGGCTCTTCAGGATGACGTGTTTTAGTAGGGGCAGAACCATCTCCATTCTCATAAATCGTCTACAGGACCACATGCATTAGACCTCGAAGGAGCATCACTTTTCACATAAACAATTAGAGAGCCAATCACAATCCATTTTTATCTGTCCATTAAGGTAGATATAATTAAGGTAACATTTTGTTAAACTAGTTTGAGGATGCGCTTTAGTGCCATAATGATGACTTTTATTTCTCGGAGAGTTTCTAATTTGTCTTGGCTGCATCTTGGGCTGTCTCCTGTTTTCTCTTGCGCTCGGTGCTCCATCAGAGCATCTTCAACCCCTCTGTTCTGCATCCCCTCCACTTTCCTAGTAACTTTCTAGTCATCATTTAGTTGTCCTCTTACATTCACCTTCTCAGGGAGGCCGCCCTGATGCCCTGCACTGGAGAAATCCTCTGGAATGCGTTCCAAAAGTGTCCTGTTCCTTCCTTTTATCTACCTCATCACCCTCATCACCTCTATCACCTATTTCATCTACACACATTTATCACCTCTTTTTCTTGCACTTTAAGCCTCATGAAGGCAGAACCTCACATCTGTTCCATTTCCCACTGGGTCCCCAGGGCCCAGGACGATGATTGACAACTTGGTAACATTCATTAGGGGCTTTCCTGGTGGCTCAGTGGTAAAGATTCTGCCTGCTAATTTAGGAGACTCAACTTAGATCCCTGGGTCTGTAAGATTTCCTGGAGGAGGCAATGGCAACCCACTCCAGTATTCTTGCCTGGGAAATCCCATGGACAGAGGAGCCTAGTGGGCTACAGTCCACTGGGTCTCAAAGAGTCAGACACGGTTTAGCGACTAAAATAATAACAACAACATTCAATAAATATCCGTGGGCTGATTCCTGATAGATTTTAATTGGTCTTTGCTTCTTAGTGGCCACTACTGGTATCTACTTGGACTTTAACTGAGTGTGATTTTTGTCCCATCCTCCACCTTCCACTTTCACAACATGTGTACTTTCCACTTCACACACTTTCCACATCATGTGTACTTTCTACATCACACACTTTCTACTTCACGTGTATTTTCACACAAGGAGACTCCTACACGTGTGAGCATGTGAACACACACACATGTGCACATAGGATGAGCAATGTCTTTTCAAATCTCCTCTGTGCCTTTAGGCTGGAGCCCCTGGGCCCGGGCAGCAGGCCTGGCTTCTGAACCAGTCTAGAGAGGGAAGGGAGAGGGGGCATGATGCTTTTGAGTCAGGCATTGCTCTCTGGGAACATCTACCCTCTTGGGAGGCCCTGGGGATTACCCGTGCATCAGTCTAGACCCTCTGGGAGGCCTCGTTTCCCCTGAAGCTCACGTCCTGGGACTCCATTTCTGCTATTCTTGTTCCCATGTGGGCTGTGCTCAGACTGGGGGGCCAGTGGCTGAAGCCATGCTTTGTTCCCTCCCTCCCTTCCCCGCCACGGGGAGTTTCAGTAGGGGAGTCCCTCCTTTCTAGGGTCCCCAGGAGACTACCTGGCATTTCACAACTGCTGCCAGACTCACACAGCTGAGGGCATGAGGCCAGGTCACGGTCCCAAAGGGGCCTGACCCTTAGACCCCAGCCCTCTGCAGCAACCTTGGGATGGCCATTGCATAACTGGCAGTGAAATCTCTGCCACGGAGCTGAAGCCCTTTGGCCGCTTGGAAACTTTTGAAAACAGACTGAACCCACAGCGATGTCCTCTTCTGTTCCTGGTTCCCAGGCTGCTCAGCTCCACCCTCCCCTGTTCATGCCCTGCATTGGCCTTTGCCCTAAGCCTTGCCCCCTCCCAGTGTCCCTGGCCTGCTCCACCTACTGCCCAGACCAATGAGAGCCCAGAAAAAGAGAGTCTGATGGGGTGGGGGGTGGGAATGCCTTTGTGTCTGGAGGCAGAATTGCAACCACCCTACAGGGCTCCCGGGCAGTGTTTCTTGAACTCCACTGGGGAGGCCCGTGTCTCCCAGCTGACCTCCCCGCCTGCCTCCCTAGCCTGCCTCCGTCAGCCTGCACCTCCTGCAGGCTGTTCCTGCTTCAACACCTCACAGCCAGATGACCTCCCTGCTCACCCTCTCCCCATCTGTCACCGAGACATGCAGAGAGTGTTGGTTAAGACTTTGGGAGTCCCCAGACTTGGGTTCAGTACCTGGCTGTTTGACCTTGGACCTATGACTTCACCTCTTTGGTCCTCTGTTTCAGCATCTGTGACATGGATTTGATATTCCCTTTCTCACAGGGTTGTCATAAGTGTGACCCCAGGGGATGCACCCATTTAACACACATTTTCAGATCACCTGCTCTGTGACAGGCACTGAGCTGTGTGCTAGGGTCACAGGGTGATCAAGACAGAGTCTGTAGGAGGGAGCCTGCAGTCTGAAGGTGGAGATGGAGAACTCGTGCATGCATTCACAGAGATAGGCCAACAAACAGACAGAGCTATGGACTCCCAGCGCACACTGGATGATGATCAGAAGCCAAAGGGCAGGAAACATTGACCGAAGGCAACACTGAGAGCATCCTGGGGGTAAGGGGGTGGGGGAAGAGATGTTTCAGGGAGTGGTACTAACCAGGCCTGGAGGATGGAAAGGGGTCCACTGCTGGAGAAGAGGGTCAGATAGAGGGACATCTTGCATGATAAGGCTCAGAAAGCAAGAAGCCATCTGGTGGGTTTGTAGATCCCAATGGGACTCTTTGTGGCTTGGGTATAGAGAACCAGAGTTAGGTAGAGACAAGTGAGCATAACACAAAATATCCTGGATCCTGTAGGCCTTTGGATTGGCACCATCAGCATCACCTGGGGACTTGTTAGAAATGCATGTTCTTGGGCCCCAGTGCAGGTGGACTAAGTCAGAAACTCTTGGAGTAGCAATGGCAACCCACTCCAGTACTGTTGCCTGGAAAATCCCATGGACGGAGGAGCCTGGTAGGCTGCAGTCCAGGGGGTCGCAAAAAGTCGGACACGACTGAGCGACTTCATTTTCACTTTTCACTTTCATGTATTGGAGAAGGAAATGGCAACCTATTCCAGTGTTCTTGCCTGGAGACTCCCAGGGATGGGGGAGCCTGGTGGGCTGCCGTCTATGGGGTCACACAGAGTCAGACGTGACTGAAGCAGCTTAGCAGCAGCAGCAGATTCCTACAGGGGATCCAAGTTTGACAGTTTCTGCTATACTAAAGGAAGGAGTTTGGACTTTCCCCCACAGCATGGGAGAATACTATTAGAGAGCTTTTTTTTTTTTTTTAAATGGTGAGATCTATTTATTAATTTTTTAAAAAATGTTTATTTGGCTGTGCCACATCTTAATTGTGGCATGCCAGATCATTGCTGTTCATTGTAGCACGCGGGATCTTTATTTGTGGCATGTGGGATCTAGTACCCTGATTGGGGATCAAACCCGGACCCCCTGCCTTGGGAATGCAAAGTCTGAGCCACTGGGCCATCAGGGAAATCCTTAGAGAAGTTTTTTTTTTTCCTTAGAGAGTTTTAATCAGGGGAGAGGGACGGCTAAATTGGGCTGACAGTGTCGTCTGACGGCTAGAGTTCACATCATCCCACCGTTCCAAGCTCCTGCTTTGCTGGCTCCTCTTCCACTCTGAAGGCTGCTGCCCACCCAGTGTCCCCACCTGGGGCCTCTGTTTGCGAGGATTGTACCCTGAGTAGTAGTGGTAGTCACTCAACTGTGTCTCTTTGTGACTCCGTGGACTGTAGCCCTCCAGGCTTCTCTGTCCATGAAACTCTCCAGGCAAGAATACTGGAGTGGATAGCCATTCCTTTCTCCAGGGGATCTTCTTGACTCAGGGATCGAACCTGAAGTTCCAACATTGTAGGCAGGTTCTTTACCATCTGAGCAGGCCACCTGATTTTGCAAAGACCTATATTTGAGCAACTTCTCTGTGGGAAGACCCAGGAAATTAAACCCAACAGACCATCTCTTGGTCTGAGAGCTGACCTTATAGGAAATGAGCTGTGCTATCCAGGGCTCATGCAACCAAGAGGTGAGAGTCCCACCTGGGCTCAGGTTTCTCCTATGGAAGTTATCCAGTGGTATAGCCTGTGGAGCGTCCATCCCTGTCTAACTCCTGGATTAAGTCAGTGGTGACCAGGCTTGCCTCTTAGTCAGAACTGTGCTTCCAGCCCCTAAGGTTAACAATAGGGCAGGTCCTTCTTATCGGTGGTGGCAGTGCTGTTGTGTCTGACCCTGCAACCCCATGGACTGTAGCCCACCAGGCTCCTCTGTCCAGGAGATTTTCCAGGCAAGAATACTGGAGTGGGTGGCCATTTCCTCTTCCAGGGGATCTTCCCGACCCAGGGATTGAACCCGGGTCTCCTGCATTGGCAGGTGGATTCTTTACCACTGTACCATCTGGGAGGCCCAGGTCGTTCCTATTGGATGGATGCAAAACCATCAGCTCCTTGTAAGCCTCAGAATCCAACTGCCCTTGGTTTGTGACCCGAGGAAGGTTGTCGAGTCCATTTCCCTGCAGGTCACCTGGGCTGGGGAAGGGATGAATAACATCCTCCAGCTCCTCCCTCTCCGAGCATTTAAAAAGCAGTAATAAATAGATGAGAGCCTGGGAGGTGTGACTGATTTGTTTTATGAATCACAGAAGAGGCTGTAACTCATGGGAGATTAGGGTTGAAGTAAGTTGTACGGCACTTGCATTATACACGGAGATTAATGGCTTATCGCATGAGGCCCCACTGTTAACCAGCTCACCCACAGGGAATTTACTGGGGGGGGGGGCGGTGTGCACACAGGCTGACTTTTTAATTCTCAAACAAATGCTTCAGGCTTCTGTACAGCCTGGATTCTCACCTACAAGTGCCTGCCTGATCAGAGCCATGAGGGCTCAGGAATCGGAGAGCAACTTAGTTCATATAGGGAGAAGAAACCAAATATTCTTAAGGATGCTCAACATCCATTTCCTTCCTGCCCTGTTTCTTCCCTCAAGGCAATGAGCAGTAATTTCTTAGGAGGGCTAGGAGGGGATGCCTCTTTTCTTACTACTGTCAGCCAGCATCCACTCATTGTCCAGGTGCTGTCTGAGGGCTTTATGGGATTCTCATTGAAATTTCACGGCAACCGTATGAGACTGGCATGATTGAATCCATTTTACAGCAGAGAAACACAGGCTGGGGCTTCCTGAACTGGAAGGAGGATGGGTTGGCATGCCATGAACCTGGGCTGGGATCCTGCATGCATGGTTTTTTCACGAGTTTTCTTATTGTCTTGGAACTTCAATTGCTTCATCTATAACACAGACAATGTCAGTCCTTCGCAGAGGTGTTCTAGGGTTACATGATCACAGTGCCTGGTACTTAGGAGGTGCTCATCCAGAAGTCAGTCCACGAGATTACTGGGGACAAGAAAGGGATAGCAGAGGGAAAATCCATCACGTGCTTCTGAGACAAAACCTAGCATCCTGTGGGTGCCTCTGGAACCATATCTTGGAGGGTCAAAGCGGTATTCAACAGGGTTGGCCTGATGGTTGAACAGATCCAGGCTGGAGAAGAGTGAGGTTAGGCTCTACACTTGTGAACTATGCAAAGCTTTGGGCTAAGAGTATCCGATGACGTATGTTGCAGGATGGCTGGAAGAATTCAGGAGCTGCACATGGCTGGAGTCATTCGTGTTGCTGATGGGCTCCCAGTGGGGCCACAGGAAGCCCTTGACATTCCTTGCCTCAATCGCTTTGACCATCTTCACGTCTCAGTGTCTGTCTCTGGTCCCCTGACCAGCATGCCTCCTGCAAGATGGGATTAGAACCTAGGATCCATCTGCCATCATAAAGAGTCTGAGATGTTGGCTTGCATCCTGTTGACTTAGGTGGAACTCTGTACTTCTATCCACCTGCTTTCCAGTCTTTATACCCACAGAGAAGAAGACCTTGTTGGATATTTTTGGCTGTCCAGCTTCCTACCAGGGTCCCCATTAGAAATCAGGTAGAACCAGCCTGGGTTAATACCCATGAGTTTGGTTTATTGATTCCTGATACTAAAGACAGAGAACTTTCGTAAAATGTTGCTGAACTAACAGGACAAATTAAGAGACTCTCTCCCTTTCATACACTGGGAATCATAACACTGTACTTCATGGCTACTATAATCAGGCCACACTCTTTACATTTTCCATATGTGATAATTCTCCCACTAAATGCATCTACGTCTCTGTTCACAGCATGTTCCCTATCTTTCTTGCTTTATTTCTGCCTAGCACTTAAAACTTTCTATTTTATAATATGCATACATGCTCAGTCATGTTGGTCATGTCCAACTCTTTGCAACTCTAGGGACTGTAGCCCGCCAGGCTCCTCTGTCCATGGGATTCTCCAGGCAAGAATACTGGAGTGGGTTGCCATGCTCTCCTCCAGGAGCTTGGCCCGACCCAGGGATCAACCTCGCATCTCCTGTGTCTCCTATTTTATAATATACATTTTGTAAACTAGGTTTTAAGTTTCTTCCTTTCTTTGCTGCACTGCATAACATACAGAATCCTAGTTCCCCGACCAGGAATAGAACCGGTCTCCCTGTAGTGGAAGTGTGGAGTCTTAACCACTGGACCACCAGGGAAGTCCCATACATTTAATTGTCTGCCTGTCTATCCATCCCCGCTAGCATGCAGACTCCACCAGGACAAGGATTTCTGTCTGATGCATTTCTTGCTATTTTCACTACCCTAGACAGTATCTGACACATAATAAATACAAGTGTTGACTTAAAAAATGGTCACAACCTAAAAATTGAGAGTTATGTTTTATTTGGGGAGAATTTTTTAGGACTTCTAGGCCAGGAGACAGCATCTCAAGTAGCCCCAAGAGAATTGTTCAGAGGAGGTAGAGGGGTGCTCACGTTATATAGAAGTTTGCAACAAAGGGCAAGTAGTCTAAACATCAAAAGTATTTTTGTGGATTACAGAAAACAAGCTATATCAAGTTAAGGAATTTAGCTCTTTTCTATGTATGAACAGATGCAAGAGTCTGGGCTCACTGAAATCATTCCCTTCGTATGCATCTCAGCAATCTGGGGCCAGTATCCTGCATTTTCCCTCAGTGCTCACCCACAGGGAGCAGCTGCTGGATTGCAGGTATTGTTCTTCCTGGGTGCTCTTGGGGCTCAGAAATTCACATTTGGAGGGCCGGAATCACGGATGACTGTGACATCCTTGTTTACTGATATGGCAGGAAATACTCCATTTCCTGAGAGGAATTGATTGCGTGAAGAAACACTCATGAGCTTTCAGATATGCGGGTCTCCCAGATGGCTGTCCTCCACCCCTGGGCCCTGCTGGGACCTTGCCTGGCTCACAGACCTGATCCCTCAGCAGTCACTGTGTTAGGGTCTTGTTGGCTCCTAACCTGGACATGAAAATTTCATCCCTGGATTTGGTCTTGGCCTCCAGCCCAGGCTTTCCAGGAAATCCAAACCCAGCTGTTTTCAGTCTTGACGTTGCTTCTTCTGACTCGTCTCTGAAACTCGGTGAGGCTCTCGCTCTTCTGAGTGGCAGATGCATGCATGGCCACGCGTGTACTGGGATGCGCGGCATCCACGGCATGGCATGGCAGATGCAGGCACTGGGCCTGTGGTCATTGTTAGTCCTATGGCCTGATGGCAGAGCTTCAGTGGAGAGTCCATCAGCAAGCATGCTATACACAGAACACGGCACTATTCTGCTTGGGTTCAAGATCTAGCTCTGTCACATATTAACTCTTTGGACCATCCTTCTGTACCTCTTTTTCATCAGCAAACCCATTTACTGATGTTTAATTGGAGGGTTTAATGATGTTTAGTTGGAGGCTTTAGCGAGATAAAGTTTGAAAAGCAAAACTAACTTTGCATACAGTAAGTGCTCAATAAACATTAGATATTATTATTATTTTGGGTGTCAGACTCTGGAGGCAGGAGGGGACAGAGGGGAATTAGATGAGGGTAGGGCATATCTGCTACAATCTGTGGGTAAATCAAGGGTATTAATAAAGCAGTTTAACATCTACAAAGGACTCACCATGTGTTGGTACTATATGAAGAGCTTTATATAAACTTTGCCTCCTCTAATTCTCAGCCAGCCTCCTGCCCTGGCACTGTTATTACCTCTCGCAGATGCTGAGCAGAACTCTGAGAGTTGATATGTGGGTGACTGGCATAGTTAATCTGGTACCAAGGCCCAAGCTCTCAGATACTGCTATCCTTCCACCTGAATACCCCGTGGACACATGCATGTTCAGAACCTTGGTCATTTTTGTAATTAATTATCCTGTACTCCTTGTATATTTTAAAATAATGGAAAAAAGTAAGAAAATAAAAGCCAAACGCATAGAATCCAAAATGCAGACACAGTGTGACTGTGCTTTAAAAGATTAAAAAAAATACCATTTCTCCAGCAAAATAATGACATCTGACCTCATATCTCTTTGAGCCATAGGAATATCAAAAGCTTCTGGGGGATTTAATTCTCTAGAGAAGTGATGGAGCTTGGATCCATGGCATGGAACTTGCTGGGATTCCAGCTCTGTCCCTTATGAGCTGTGTGCAATTTTTGAAAAATAGTTTATTTATTTATTTAACGGAGTCAGGTCTTAGTTGCAGTACATGGGATCTTCACTGTGGCCCATGGACACTCTGGTTGTGGCACGTGGGCTCCAGAGTGCTCCAGCTCAGCAGCTGAGGTGCTCAGCAGTTGCTCAGTGGCTCTGCAGCATGTGGATCTTAGTTCCCTAATCAGGAATTGAACCCGCATCCTCTGAATCGCAAGGATGATCCTGGGTAAGCCAAGACCTTTGGCGTATACACTGTCAGGCACCAATTTTTTCCCCCAGATCCCTCTACTGTTTTTGTACACACCAGCCAATCAAGGGCTTGTGCCCTCTGGCTGCAGGAACTCCCTCTCTCAGCTCATGTCCATGAAGAGCTGGAGCTGATTTGTTTATGTGCATGCTAAGTCAGTTAAGTCGGCTCCGGCTCTCTGTGAGCCCATGGACTGTGGCCCACCAGGCTCCTCTGTCCATGAGATTCTCCAGACAGGAATACTGGAGTGGGTTGCTATGTCCTTCTCCAGGGGGATCTTCCCAACCCAGGGACTGAACCCAGGTCTCTTGCATTGCAGGCAGATTCTTTACTGTCTGAGCCACCAGAAAGGCGCGAAGGATATATAGGAGCAATTTCTATAAGCTTGAAATTGCATCAGAATAAAAGGAACCTTTGTCTCAGAGTGGGCTTCCAGGGAATTCAACCTTAGATACCTTCTGAGCCTCAGTTTCCTCAATTCCTCAAAAGAAATCAGGGTCTTTACCCACCTAGGCTGTTGCCAGGATTTAGAGCAGCCGGCATCTGAGATAAGCCTAGGACAGGGATGAGAGTCTGTATTTCCCCTCCCCATCCATTAACCACACATCCTGGAATGCAGGGTTTGGGAGGCCCTCAGAGAATTCCCGACACATACTGCAGGGACCTCAAAGAGATGCACAGTTATTCTGATTTCTCTGTGTCCACACTTACTCTGCTTAGCGTGTCTCTTTGCAGAACCCTTCCTGGTCCGCAGCTGTGGTCAGTGAGTTTTGTAGATTAAAAGAAACTCCAGGGGGGCAGACATTTTTCCTGGGGAGATCAAAGAGCTAGTCTAACATAAAAGAAACTGTATAAAACTATATATGTTAGGAACAAAACAAAACCCCAAAACCCAACCCAGGAGCACACTATTCATATGTCAGAGTCGATAAGCCCAAACTGCAGCGATCTGCTCTGTAGAGTTGCCAACTGAGGCAGGAATGCTGCCTTGTCCAGAAAAGGTAGCCGCATAAAAGGGAGATTTTTATAGACTTTGGCACAAGGATGGGGCAGGAACCGTATGTCCAAGGCTTTGTGAGGAATCTCTAGGACTGATGTGGTTTCTTTTACCCTTACTTTTAATCAGTTACTATATAAGTCAGGCTCTAACTGGGGAAATAGAACTAGTTGGAAATATGCATTAATATATATTGTGAGGCGTTGACTGTTTAGATGGTGAGAGCTCGCTTTGCAAGCCCAGAATCCGTAGGGGAGGCTGGAACTCTCGAGTGTGAGCTATAGCTTCTGTCCACAAGAAGAATTTCTTCTTCAGGGAAGCAGTTAAGTAACGTTCAGTCACCCACTTGTGTCCTACTCTTTGCGACCCCATGAATTGCAGGATGCCAGGCTTCCCTGTCCATCACCAACTTCCAGAGTTTATCTAAACTCATGTTCATTGAGGGGGTGATGCCAACCAACCATCTCATCCTCTGTTGTCCCCTTCTCCTCCTGCCCTCAATCTTTCCCAGCATCAGGGTCTTTTCCAATGAGTCAGCTCTTTGCATCAGGTGGCCAAAGTATTGGAGTTTCAGCTTCAACATTAGTCCTTCCAATGAACACTCAGGACTGATCTCCTCTAGAATGGACTGGTTTTGATCTCCTTGCAGTCCAAGGGACTCTCAAGAGTCTTCTCCAACACCGCAGTTCAAAAGCATCAATTCTTTGGCACTCAGATTTCTTTACAGTCCAACTCTCACATCCATACATGACCACTGGAAAAACCATAGCCTTGACTAGACGGACATTTGTTGGCAAAGTAATGTCTCTGCTTTTTAACATGCTCTCTAGGTTGGTCGTAACTTTCCTTCCAAGGAGTAAGCATCTTTTAATTTCATAGCTTCTGTCCACAAGCATAATTTCTCTTCAGGGAAGCAGTAGCTCTGCTTTTGAAGTCTTTCAGTTGATTGAATCAGGGCCACTCAATTATACAGGAAAATCTCCTTAAAGGAAACTGCTTATGGACTTTAATCACATCTACAAAATACCTTCCCAGCACTCCTAGATTAGTGTGTGACTGAATGACTTGGAGGACAGTAGCCTAGCCAAGTGGACATTAAAACTGACCACCACAGTCACCAAAATCAGATCTTCAGTATCATTCCCACCTCCCTCTCTCTCCATCCTTGTTTACAAGCCCCAAGGTCAATGGCTCCTCTCTGGTTTGCTGGCACCTAAGCCCATGGTCTCCAATCTATTCCAGCGTGACATATTCTAGGTCAGAAGCCACTTGGTTTTTCCCGTCAATTATGGGATAAATACTCAAATCCTAAGCTGGACAGTTACCGTCCTTCATTTTGTGCCAAAGCCCTGAACTGAATCGACTTGCTCACTTCTCCTTCTGCACAAAATGTCAAGAGCTGACACGTCTTGGACACCTGCCAGTTCACAGGTACTGTATCTGGTGCTTTGCCACACACAGCCTAATTTGATAATCAGAGCAATTGTATTTTGCAGATGGGGAAACTGAGACATAGAGAGATTAGAGGAATCCTTGGGTCACCATGGTAGAAACTAGCTTAATGTATAATCCCACAAAGTCTGACTCCATGGTCTATGGCTTTGGGGCATTACATTATTGCTATCTTTTTTGAAGGTTCTCTTCGCATTTACCCAGGGATCTTCCGCTTAGGCTTCAAAGCCTACCTCAAAAGTTTCCTCCTTTCTGAAGGCTTTCGGATTTCATGGAATGTGCTAGTTCTGGGTTCTCCGTATTTTTCATGCTCCTTTCCTATGATGACCTGCTAGTGTAGCTTCGGTTCCCTCCCACCTGAAATGAGCCCCTCATCTGCTTCCCAAGGCCCAGCTCAGGGTCTCACCCCATTATTGACACCAACGGTTGCTTGTCAAGAATTGCCTTCTTTGGAGGCTTACTGTCCCTCTCAAGGCCCAAGCTGGCAAGACTGGCAGCCTTTAAGTACTCTGCTCTTTTGTCTATACCAGTGTATGTCTGCCATAAAATTAGGTGCTGTATTCTAATCCTCTCAATTGCCATTGCAGAAGAGTGATGGTGGCCAGCCTTCTCCATACATTGTAAACCAATGAACAAAGGTTTGGCTCCGAGTGTCTCCACTGTCCACTACATCTCAACTCTATTTTTCCAGTGTCTCCATGGCTCAACATTCCGGGAATTATTGGATGTCAACCCATTTAGTTGCCTCAGAGGTTGTGAGGGTTGAAGGGTCAGATGACGTGGTGCTTATATCTGAAGCTTTCTGGCCTCTCTAGGGTAATTGCAAGGACTCTAATTTGCATAAGATCTTGAGCTGCCTTCTGGTACCACTGGGCAAGACTCCAGTGCACCAGCACGAAGACTCTTGGATATGATTGTCAAATGCTGCTGTCAATCTCTTTAATTTGGATTTTTGTAGGTTAAATAAATTAATGGACTCATTCCGAGGTAGGTGAGCTTCCAGACATCCAGAAGGAGTGTTCAGGGCAGGTGAGATTGGGTTATCAGCCAATTTAGCCTCAGAAGGACTTGTGCCCAAGTCCCCAAGACCCCAGGGAGGACGCTGTATGACTCTGCCATAAGAGGGGAATGGCTCTTGTTTGATGAGTTGCCCAAGTGTACGCTTGGTGGGAATGGGGTCCTCCCAACCCAGGGAGGACATCTTCATGGGGGGATAAACCGAAGTGCCCACTCTGGCAAGGAGGAGGTAGATGATGCCAAAATGACTTGCCATGAAGGCCAGACTCTCCCACCCAAGAGTATTGCTACTCGTGGGAAGATTTTAATGGTGGTATCCCAGACTCCAAGGAGGGAAAAGAGAAATTTAAGCCCTCCTAGTTTCCTTTATTCTGCTTCATAGCCTCAGAATAAGTAGCTCACTTCACCTCCACTGCAGTTATGACGGGTTTGCCTCAACTTGTATCATTTCCCTGCTTTCCTCCACCTGTCCCTGCGTTCTCCCCCGGAGCTGCATGCTATGGCTTCTCTGGACCAGGACTTTCCCAAGGTGGGGACTGTCTCAGTCATCTGTGTCATCCTGATATCCAGCACAGGGTCTGGCACAAAACTGGTACCCAATAAAAATCTGATGAATGAAAATGAGGTATAGATCACAGACAAGGCAGAGTTGCCTCATCCTTATAGACAAGATGATTGGCTAAGATCTGCTGTAATTTCACTTATGGGCAAAGATACAGCTAAATGTCCTCAAGGCAGTGAAGAAATCTGGCACAATCTAGTTATTAATTTTGTGTTGGCAGTCATGATGATAATAAGAGTTTCTCCTCCCCCTGCCTAATATTCTGGCTTGGGTGTCTGAGATGGGTATTTTCCAACTCTTCTTTTTGCTCTGTACTCTAAGGATGTGGCCTTGAATCCCCAGAGCACTGGCTTGGAAGTTTGAATTAGTTAGATGGACTGGATGGTAGATTAATTGACTATAAGGAAAATGAGAAACTTAGGATCAGAGAAACTAAGTTTCATCACGATTATGGCATTTACCATCTATGTAGTTTTGGGTTAAAAAAAAATCCAAACCTCAGTTTCCGCATCTGTAAAATGGGTACAGCCAAATCTACTCCATAGAATCACTCAGAATATTAAGGAACTGTAGGAAAGATCCTGAGATAAGGAGCTCAGGCTGATGGAGAAGATAGATAAGTAACCAAAAAATTGACCTATAAGAACCGTATCCTGGCAGAGGTCAGTCCAAGACCAACAGCAGGCTCCTTAATTATTAGTGTTCACCCTGGACCTTGGCCTGTGCAGGGCATAGAGGCCATGATGATTTACGTCCTGCTGCTGATGCTGCTAAGTTGCTTCAGTTGTGTCGGACTCTGTGTGACCCCATAGACGGCAGGCCACCAGGCTCCCCCGTCCCTGGGATTCTCCAGGCAAGGACACTGGAGTGGGTTGCTATTTCCTTCTCCAATGCATGAAAGTGAAAAGTGAAAGTGAAGTCACTCAGTCGTGTCCGACTCTTGGTGACGCCATGGACTGAAGCCCACCAGGCTCCTCCATCCATGGGATTTTCCAGGCAAGAGTACTGGAGTGGGGTGCCATCACCTTCTCCAGATTTACGTCCACACCTGCATAGATATGATGTTCTTGGTTTCCTACAGCCCTTGACCTGAGTGGTTTCTGGCTTGGAGTCTACAGCTCTGTCAGCAGACAATGAGGAAACATCTCTTTGAATCTGAGGTCCTGCACACATGTGTGAATTTAGCTTCTCATGCACAGCACTCACAGGATAAAGAAAATGATAGCTTTCAGGAGGCAGCAACTAAGCAGGTGCAGAGGGCACCAGCGTCTGAACACTCAGTGGAATCATGTACTTGGCTTGCAATAATCAAAGCCTGTTCCTCTGCTGACCCACATGAAAAAGGGGTACATTCTGTGACCCTGTTCAAGTTGGAGGGTTCAGATGCTGGAAGGGGGGTCATGGCAGAGGCCAGGACTGGAAGCGGCTGGTTTGTCCTGCTGGACCTCCCTCCCCGCTTTTTGAAGGTGGTGAGCACCAAGAGCCTGGTGAGTGAGGTGTTAGGTGATCTAAACCAGGTCACCTGGCATCTTTCTATGTATCAATTTCTTCACTGCAGAGCATGGTACTGAGTTGTGTGCAGTAAAAGAAAAAAAAAGATGGTTGTAAAGTTCTTTGATTACACAAATCACTAAATAATAGCATTTAATTATTTATAACGTGTTTTGAGATCTCAGGTTGAAAGCTGTGGCGGCTGCAACGTGTTATTAACTGGTTGTCGGCAACCTTTGTTCAGGTAATAGACTTAATTACTACATTAATTGGATACGGTGGAGGAGAGGAGTGAAGGACCTCCGAGCTTCTCTCCACCCACTTCCCAGCTCTCCCTGGCCAGTCCAGGGGGAGTGTGTCCACCTGTTCTGGATCCTTTTCCTTACCTGCGGTCCTTCCTTTCAGCGCACCCGGGCCTGCCGCTCCACCGCGGTTATCATTCAGGAGTGCACTGTGAGCGAGCGTTTCCTGGGCTTCTACGGGTTGATGAGGCTGCTCTCCTTTGTCCCTGTGTATCAATCACCCACTCTAATTAGACTGTAAACAAACTCCCCCCCCCCACCCCGTCCCCCCAAGCTTGTTGCAGGTCACGTGGCCAATATGTAAATCTAAGACCCTGGAGCAGTTTAATGGCCTGGTGACCGCAGGTAGTAACTCAGGCTCTCCTATAAATGGAAAATAAAAACAACAACCCATTACGGATGATGGTAGGTCTGCCACCTGCACGGGAAACATCATAAACTTGACCGATTGCTCCTGTGCATGGCTGAGGACAGGACTGTGGCGGTGTTGGCGTGGGGGGTGGGGGGCGCTCTCCAGGTGGCAGGAGAGCAGATTTGTGACCTGCCATTTTCAGGTTGTCCCTTCTCTCTGCCCTGCAGTGCATTTTTATCTGGCTCCATCTTTCGCCTATGGGCGGGGCTAGCACCTTCCCGCGAGTCTTCCTCCACCCTCCTTCTGAAGATGGTGTGCGTGCCAAGGGGTTGATCTGGGCCACTGCGGTCCTGTTGCCCCCTTTCCTTTGTGAGACCAGTTTTAGAAGGACAGCCTGACTGAGTGGAAATCTAAGTGCTCTGAACGTGGTGATGTTTGTCTCTTTTAGTGACTGCTGTGTCCCAGGGACGGGGGAGCCTGGTGGGCTGCCGTCTGTGGGGTCGCACAGAGTCTGCCACGACTGAAGTGACTTAGCAGCAGCAGCAGTGTCCCCAGCATCTAGAGGCGTGTCTGGTGTGTGCTGTTGTTGAGTCGCTAGGTTGCCACGGACTCTGTGAGCCCAGGGACTGCAGCACGGCCAGGCCTCCCTGTCCCTCACCTGTCTCCCGGGGTTCACTCAAGTTCACGATCACTGAATCAGTGAGGCTGTCCAGCCGTCTCATCCTCTGCTGCCCTGGGGTGTAGTAGATGCTCAGTGACTTTTTGGAAGGAAGCAATAAATGAAGGAATAAGTGAAATCTCTGGAACTGGGGGCTTGGAACTCTGAAGCCCACCTCTGCTGCTTACTAGCTGTGGTAAAGTGGGAAAATTACTTAAACTCTCTGGACCTCAGTTTCCTTCTCTTTAGAATGGAAATCAAATGCCTATATTCCGGTATTGTTGTAGAGATTAAAACAGGTGGCATGTCTAAACATGCATAGCCCTGTCTAGTACATGTGTTACTTCAGGATGACGAATGAAGACACTGAGGCTTCATGAGATTAAGAGGTTTGCTAAAGTTTTCAAGAGGAGGAAAATGTAGGAGGGAGAAATCTGGTCTCCTGAGTCTTTCAGATTCAGATCTCTTCACTGTTCTAGGTGATGTCACAGATATCAGAAAGGATTTGGTGGTTTCTTTTTCTACCCCTGGGGCATTTTGGGGGTCCTCAGATCCTGTTCAGATATGAAGTCTACTTTAGCATGTGTATATTGAGGTCTGTGATCAGTTGGTGGCTTCCCTGGTGGCTCAGTGGTAAAGAATCCGCCTGCCAGTGCAGGAAACGTGGGTTTGATCCCTGGGTCAGGAAGATCCCCTGGAGAAGGAAATGGCTACCTATTCCAGCATTCTTGCCTGGGAAATCCCATGAACAGAGGAGCCTGGTGAGCTACGGTCCCTGGGGTCGAAAAGAGTTGGACACGACTTGCAGCTAAACAACAGCATGATCAGTTGGGCTGGACCTGGGGATAAGAGTGAATAAGACCTTTGTCCTCAAGGAGCTGACGGTGCTTATGCTGGAGAACATAAATGCAGCGAAAATGGCAATGGGGTCTGGGCAAATCATAACAGAGTCATGCGAGAACCCTGTGGGAACTCATAGGTGGGAGGGTTGATCTCTGTTCAGGGGTTTCGGGGAAAGATTCATGAACAACAGAATGCAGAACGAATCTTGACCAAAGAGAAGAAATGCTTCTCTAGTGGAAAAGGGAGTGGCGTTGAGTTTTAGAGACAGAGAAAAAAGGGCATGATTTGAGGGTGTGAATATGCATGGAGATTTCACAGACTGATGAATGGTTTGGAATAGGCGTAAATGGAAGAGGAGGAGGAGATCAGACTGGGCCAGTTAATGGGTTTATAGGCTATGCTAGAGATATACTTTTTTATTAAGGGCACTGGGGAGCCACAGAGGACTATAAACATAGAGAATGAAATGGCCATATTTATGATTTGATATGATGACTACAGGGGCTTCCCCGGTGGCTCAGCAGTAAAGAATCCAGCTGCAAGGCAGGAGCCCCAGGAGACAGACGTTTGATCCCTGGGTTCAGAAGATCCATGGCAACCAACTCCCATCTTCTTGCCTGGAGAATTCCTATGGACAGAGGAGCCTGGGGGACTATAGTCCATAGGGTTGCAAAGAGTTAAACATGACTGAAGTGACTTAGAACACACACATGCACGCATGATGACTATTGACTGAGTGGTGAAAGAAACAAAAGGACTTCGAAACTGGGGACAATAAACTCAGATTCAGATTCAGATGCAAATAAAGTTAGCTGACTGTATACAGCATACCTGTTCTCTGCATATGTCATTTTCTTTACCCTCCAATACAGCTACAAGCCAAGGGATGCCAAGGTATGATAGCAACCAACAGAAGCAAGAAGGGGACCATAAAAGAGAGCTCAACTCTGCCAACATCCTAATTTTAGACTCCTGGCCTCTGGACCTGTGAGAGAATAAATTTCTGTTGTTTTAAGGCGCCCAGTCTATGGTTATGTTATGACAGTTCCGGGAGCTTGGTACAGTATCCTTCCAAAGCAGCCTCCAAAGATGCTGCTGCTGCTGCTAAGTCGCTTCAGTTGTGTCTGACCCTGTGTGACCCATAGACAGCAGCCCACCAAAGCAAAATGGATTCTGATAGCGGTTGAGAAAAGTATCCATGGTTATCACCCAGTGGGCTTCAAAATCAGGTTTATCTGATACGAAACTCATTCTCTTTCCAACATACTGGTGAGGATTTTTGTGAGCAGCCTTGCTGGGAAAGAGGTTAGCCAAGTGTGGGACCTCCAGTTGAGGAAGGTAAAGAATGATGCAGCTTTTCTTTGGGAAGCCCAGAGAACATTCTGGAAACTCATTTGAAGCTGTTTGACCAGCCTGAGGGACAATAGGGTCAATGCTTTTTTATTTTTTTCCCTTCAATCACTTGAGTCCCCACATATTTTTAGGAAGAAGTCCTCAGTTTTCAAGGACCAGCTGGGATCTTGTTTAGTCAGAAGGGGGTCCATTTCATTAACAGACATCAGGTGAAAGAACTAGAAATTCTGACTGATTGACGGGAGTGTCAGTTGGGTCCTATCCACATGGCGGCTGTTGCACACCAGTCTTGTATGGCCCAATAAGTTGGGGTACACTGGAGATCAAACCAGTCAGTCCTAAAGGAAATCAATCCTGAATATTCATTGGAAGGACTGATGCTGAAGCTGAAGCTCCAAAACTTTGGCCACCCGATGTGAAGAACTGACTCATTGGAAGAGACCCTGATGCTGAGAAAGATTGAAGGCAGAAGGAGAAGGGGATGACAGAGGATGAGATGGTTGGATGGCATCACCGACCTGATGGACATGAATTTGAGCAAGCTCCAGGAGTTGGTGATGGACAGGGAAGCCTGGTGTGCTGCAGTCCATGGGGCTGCAAAGAGTCAGACACGACTGAGCGACTGAACTGACTGCCTGACTGACACTGAGGTAGTGATGTCCTTCCTGCCTAAATCCTTGCACAGAACTAGGCTTCAGGTATAAGGAGTCTCAGAGTGGGCCAGGCTAAGCAGACTTTCAATGCAACAAGACCCCAACAGTTGGAATCCCAAACCGTTATGTAAGATTAGGTAGATTGTCTCTAAAACTGTTACTGATGTGAGGTTGTAGGAGCTCCATCCCCTCTTTTATCCCAGGAGGGTGATGATGGAAGGTGCTTAACCATACCTGGGGCAACCAGGCTGGAGGGTAGTTACTCCCGCAGGGAGGCCTTCCTTCACCCCTAAGTTTAAACTAAAACCATACATGGTGTTCCGTGCTTTAATTTTATTGGACCTGTCACATCTGTGTTCATGTGGTTATTTGTGTGATTGTTTTTTGTATAATGTTTGCCCTTCCTCCCCACCTGAAGGAACCCAGTGAAGGTAGGTACCAGGAATGTTTTCCTACTTTTGTGTTCTCAAAGTTTAGCACAGACTCAGAGTGCATCATGAGAAACGCTGGGCTGGAAGAAGCACAAGCTGGAATCAAGATTGCCGGGAGAAATATCAATAACCTCAGATATGCAGATGACACCACCCTTATGGCAGAAAGTGAAGAGGAACTAAAAAGCCTCTTGATGAAAGTGAAAGAGGAGAGTGAAAAAGTTGGCTTAAAGCTCAACACTCAGAAAATGAAGATCATGGCATCTGGTTCCATCACTTCATGGGAAACAGATGGGGAAACAGTGGAAACAGTGTCAGACTTTATTTTTTTGGGCTCCCAAATCACTGCAGATGGTGACTGCAGCCATGAAATTAAAAGACGCTTACTCCTTGGAAGGAAAGTTATGACCAACCTAGATAGCATATTGAAAAGCAGAGATATTACTTTGCCAAAAAAGGTCCGTCTAGTCAAGGCTATGTTTTTTCCAGTGGTCATGTATGGCTGTGAGAGCTGGACTGTGAAGAAATCTGAGCTCTGAAGAATCGATGCATTTGACCTGTGGTGTTGGAGAAGACTCTTGAGAGTCCCTTGGACTGCAAGGAGATCCAACCAGTCCATTCTGAAGATCAGCCCTGGGTGTTCTTTGGAAGGAGTGATGCTAAAGCTGAAACTCCAGTACTTTGGCCACCTCACGCGAAGAGTTGACTCACTGGAAAAGACTCTGATGCTGGGAGGGATTGGGGGCAGGAGGAGAAGGTGATGACAGAGGATGAGATGGCTGGATGGCATCACTGACTCGATGGACGCGAGTCTGGGTGAACTCCAGGAGTTGGTGATGGACGGGGAGGCCTGGCGTGCTGCGATTCATGGGGTCGCAAAGAGTTGGACACGACTGAGCGACGGAACTGAACTGAACTGGCACTTAAGGAGAATTTCGTTCACAACTCAGCTCTGTTGCAAACTGTTATGGCTGTGAGACCTGGGGTTAGTTGTCCAATTGCTCTAAGCTTCTGTTTCTCCATATGAAAAGATTAAATAAGATAAACCCACTTTTAAGTGATGTTGAGAGGATTGAAGAACATAAAGGATGGAAAACACAGCATAATGCCTGGCACAGAGCAGATACTCAGCACATGGTAATTTAAAAAGTTTTACCCCTCCCTTCCTTTCTTTCCCTTCTTCCCTCCAGCCTCTTACTGCTCATCTCCTTGCTCTCTAAGAGTTCTTGTGTATGTGTATATATGTGGGTGTATGTGTATGTGTGTGTGTATATATATTTGTGTATGTGAAGATCCCCTGGAGAAGGGAATGGCTGGCTACCCACTCCAGTATTCTTGCCTGGAGAATCCCATGGACAAAGGAGCCTGACAGGCTACAATCCATGGGGTTGCAAAGGGTTGGATGCGACTGAGCTAAACTGATGTGTACACGTATTTGTGTGTGATTTTGTATGCATGTGTATATTTGTATGTGTGTGCACGTGTGTTTGTTGTGTGTATGTTTGTGCATGTACTGTATATGTGTGTGAGGGGCACCTGTGCTCACCTTCAGCTCAGAAGGCTCTCACCCTTGATGAGAAGGACCGTGAGTAAATCTTGAGTAAAAGACTCTGTGCTGTCCGTTCAGAGGCCCCACTGCTGGGGTGGCTTGGCACTGTGAGGGTGTGTAAGGACACTGTCGGCCCTAGAGCTGTCCTCGCCTGCCTTGGTGGTAGCTCCAGGGGCAGCTTCTAGGGGAGGCGACCTTGTTTGTGTTGAGGGCAGAGTATCCAGGCGCCTGGGTCCATCTTTCATCTCCTGTAGCTCTAGGATAGGCACAAGAGGCTTGTGAAAGGTGGAGAATATGGTGGGTTGAGGGGCCTTCTTTTATTCACTTGGGAATTTCTGAAGGACAGTCATCAGTGAAGACCCTAGGGATGTCCCCTACTAGTGACCTTGGCAAGTTAAGCTCTTGGTGCCTTGGTTTTTTCTCGGTATAATGGGAATTTTTGAGTTCATAGGACAGAAACATACACCCAGGAAGTCAGGGAGTGAAATGAGTGAAGGAAGCTACTTTTAGGGGAAAACACCGTGGGAAAATATCCCAACCCAATGAGGACGATGTTCTTTAATTTTAACTAACTGTTGCTATGTGAGAATTTGAGCTCAAAACTGCCAGCTTTCTGATGATTTAAGGAGAAGGTAGAAATCCGTATTTTTTTTTACAGGAAGTCTGCACATTTTCATATGGGCAGAACCTTCAAGCTTTCTTAAAACATTATAGGTGGCATAAATAAAACATCTCTATGGTTCAGATGTGGCCATCAGGTTATGAAATAGTAAATGTGTGTGTGCGCTAGTCACCTGGTCACGTCTGACGCTGTGACCCATGGACTGCAGCCCTCCAGGCTCCTCTGTCCACAGGATTATCCCAGTGAGAACACTGTGAGACAGTAAATGATATATATATTTTCGAATTGGATATATTTCAAATATATTTTTATCCCCCGGGATAAAAATGGAGAGAACTGGGGAGAGGGAAGAACAGAAAGAAGGTGTGGAGGGGGAAGAGAAGCTGCGCATAGTTCAGAGACTGTGAGGGGCCGTGAAGGTGGAGATCCAGCGGCGGGAGTGTGTTTGGCCTCTGTCTGCTCCCAGTGTGAAGCCCCCAGGATAGACCCAGCCCTCATTTCCACTGATGGAGCAAAAACAGCCCACTGCCTTAGCGCTGGGATGTTCAGGAGGGGATCTGCCAGGGTATCTGAAGTTTCATGTTTCTTTCTGGCATCAGAGAGTAGGGTGCTCCTGTCCTTCCCTCACCCATCTGCAGAATAAGGGGATTCAGTTCAAAGAGGGAGGGATCCCTGAGTTGCTCATTCTGACATCTGATGTCCCCAGACTAAGCCAGATGACCTGCAGTTGGGTTTCTAGATATCCTCCAGTACATGGTGAGATGGGGGCCAGGATGGGGGGTGGGGGGATGTGTCAGTGAGCTCAATTACCTATCTCCCTAGATGCTCTCTTTCAAATGCTTCCCAATCACTGTCTGGGGAGCTGGAAAGCCCTGGGGAAGTGACCTCAACTTCCTGAGTCTCAGTTTATTCATCTGTAAAGTGGGAACAATAGCAGCTGACTCACATTTGTTAGAGAGCCTGATAGGCTTGTCTCATCTTGCATTTGCCAGTGTTACATGGACCTGATCACCATGCCTGGCTTTTCCCCCAACAAAGGGGACTTGAAAGCCTTCAGAACAGTCCACCTGAGCCTGGCCCTGATCCTTCTTCCAGAGGCAAGACCCAAGAGGTCTCTGGGCTCTGAACCCTATATTCACACAGGTTGTCTATCAATGTGGATTGTAGAAATCAGTCTTCTCAGTACAGCTTAGGCTTCTTCAGATTTAGGATTGTCAGAAAGAGAAGCAGTAGGGAAGCTGAGGTTAACTTCAGTTCAGTTCAGTTGCTCAGTCGTGTCCGACTCTTTGAGACCCCATGGACTGCAGCACGCCAGGCTTCCCTGTCCATCGCCAACTCCTGGAGCCTACTCAAACGTGTGGCCATTGCATCGGTGATGCCATCCAACCATCTCGTCCTCTTTCCACTATCTCCTTCTCTTCCCACTTTCAATCTTTCCCAGAATCAAGGTCTTTTCCAATGAGTCAGTTCTTCACATCAGGTGGCCGAAGTATTGGAGTTTCAGCTTCAGCATCTGTCCTTCCAATGAATATTCAGGACTGATCTCCTTTAGGATGGACTGGTTGGATCTCCTTGCAGTCCACGGGACTCTCAAGCATCTTCTCCAACACCACAGTTCTAAATCATAAATTCTTCAGTGCTCAGCTTTCTTTATAGTCCAACTTTCACATCCATACATGACTACTGGAAGAACTATAGCTTTGACTAGACAGACCTTTGTTGGCAAAGTAATGTCTCTGTTTTTTAATATGCTGTCTAGGTTGGTCATAGGTTTTCTTCCAGGGAGCAAGTGTCCTTTAATTTCATGGCTGCAGTCACCATCTGCAGTGATTTTGGAGCCCAAGAAAATAAAGTTTCTCACTGTTTCCATTGTTTCCCCATCTATTTGCCATGAAGTGATGGGATTGGGTGCCATGATCTTCGTTTTCTGAATGTTGAGCTTTAAGCCAACTTTTTCATTCTCCTCTTTCACTTTCATTAACAGGCTATCTTTAGTTCTTCTTCACTTTCTGCCTTAAGGGTAGTGTCAGCTGCATATCTGAGATTACTGATATTTCTCTGGGTAATCTTGAATCCAGTTTGTGCTTCATCCAGCCTGGCATTTTGCATGATGTACTCTGCATAAGTTAAATAAGCAGGGTGATAATATACAGACTTGGTGTACTCCTTTCCCAATTTGGAACCAGTCTGTGGTTCCATGTCCAGTTCTAACTATTGCTTCTTGACTGCATACAGATTTCTCAGGAGGCAGGTCAGGTGGTCTTGTATTCCCATCTCTTGAAGAATTTTCCACAGTTTGTTGTGATCCATACAGTCAAAGGCTTTGGTGTAGTCAATAAAGCAGAAGTAGAGGTCAACTTTGTTCACAGTGATAGCTTTCTAAGGCCCACTTGACTTCACATTCCAGGATGTCTGGCTCTAGATGAGTAATCACACCATTGTGATTATCTGGGTCGTGAACTGTGGAAAATTCTAAAAGAGATGGGAATACCAGACCACCTGACCTGCCTCTTGAGAAACCTGTATACAGGTCAGGAAGCAACAGTTAGAACTGGACATGGACCAACAGACTGGTTCCAAATAGGAAAAGGGGTATGTCAAGGCTGTATATTGTCACCCTGCTTATTTAACTTATATGCAGAGTACACCATGAGAAATGCTGGGCTGGAAGAAGCACAAGCTGGAATCAAGATTGCTGGGAGAAATATCAATAACCTCAGATATGCAGATGACACCACCCTTATGGCAGAAAGTGAAGAGGAACTAAAAAGCCTCTTGATGAAAGTGAAACAGGAGAGTGAAAAAGTTGGCTTAAAGCTCAACATTCAGAAAATGAAGATCATGGCATCCGGTCCCATCACTTCATGGGAAATAGATGGGGAAATAGTGGAAACAGTGTCAGACTATTTTTTTGGGGCTCCAAAATCACTGCAGATGGTGATTGCAGCTATGAAATTAAAAGACGCTTACTCCTTGGAAGGAAAGTGATGACCAATCTAGGTAGCATATTGAAAAGCAGAGATATTACTTTGCCAACAAAGTCAAGGCTATGGTTTTTCCAGTGATCATGTATGGCTGTGAGAGTTGGACTGTGAAGAAAGCTGAGTGCTGAAGAATTGATGCTTTTGAACTGTGGTGTTGGAGAAGACTCTTGAGAGTCCCTTGGACTGCAAGGAGATCCAACCAGTCCATTCTGAAGGAGATCAGTCTTGGGTGTTCATTGGAAGGACAGATGCTGAAGCTGAAACTCCAATACTTTGGCCACCTCACACGAAGAATTGACTCATTGGAAAAGACCCTGATGCTGGGAGCAATTGGCGGCAGGGGGAGAAGGTGATGACAGAGGATGAGATGGCTGTATGGTATCACTGACTCGATGGACATGAGTTTGGGTAAGCTCCGGGAGTTGGTGATGAACAGGGAGGCCTGGAGTTCTGCGATTCATGGGGTCGCAAAGCATCGGACATGACTGAGCGCCTGAACTGAACTGAACTGAGAGGTTAACTTGGAAATGGGCAAAAACTTCAAAGAAGTTAAGCTGGGATGGGAATGTATGGGATGTGAATGCATTAGGTTGATACAGTTTTTTCTTTTTTTGATCACTTACTATTACTCTTGGCACTTGGGACAGTGGTGAACAAGGCTGTCTGTGATCTTCTCCTAGAGCTCATACGCCATGAGGGAAGCAGACATTGAGCAGAAATGACAGATGTGGAGAAAGCTACAAAGGGGACATTCAGGGTGCTAGAGGAGTGAATCAAGGGAAATCTAGCATAGTCTGGTGCAGTCTCCCAAATGAAGTTTGCTAGTATTTTGAATTATGATAATAATAATGACTAACAGTGACTGAGGGCTCACTACATGCCCTCAGGCATTTTGCATGCATGATCTCATCAGATCCCCAGAGCAAACCATCAAAATACATGTTTTAAAGAAGTTATGGCTCTGGGAGGTGAAGTAATGCCTGTGGTCACTTGGCCATCCAGTGGTGAGGTCAGATTTGGATTTGAATTCTTATGGTCATATAGTGCTCAGAATCAGGGAACACTGAGATCCAACTAGTTCTGCTTGGAGGTTGGCAACCTGAGTGACACCAAGGGCAACCCCAAGGCATGAATGGCTTCTCTAGGAAGGAGGAGAGATGCTGGAAAAGTAGACACACTTGAAGAAAAGGCAGAACATGAGGGAAGGCTACTTCCATCTCTTCTCCTTGACTGATCACCTTGCTGTCACTTTCCTTCAGGGAAACCTATGCATTCATTCAAAATTCCTGGGATGCTATTTCTCTAGGAGGCTCATACTATGTATGAGGAACTAGGTCTCCCCTGGCGTTTTCAACTTTCCTTTTTTATTAGGTGTCCATTGTAGTTGAAGAGGTCCCTGGTTTCTATTCCTCTAAAGAGTGAAGAATGAAAGAGGTTGCCAGATCGCCAGCTCTCTGAGATGCCAACTTGGGTGTCATAGAATATTCCATAGGCCAGCATATCAACTCAGTGAATGAGGAGGGAGCATGTGTTTGAGGTCCCTTTAACACTCAGATGATGCCAGAGGCTCAGAGGAGGATAAACAGGTCCATGGCATAAAATCTTTCCAGACTTAGAAATAGCAGGAAACACAACCGCTAGAAGGATGGTGGGTGTTGGAACTCCTTTTGTTTCCAGACTCCAGAGAGGCCTGTGTGTGTGACTGTGGCTGGGACTTGATCCTCCAGGCAGGGTGAGGGTTGAGTCAGTTTTTACTGGACTTGGTTGAATCTGGGTAGGGAAAAGGAGAAGAGGTGCATGCAAGGACCGAAATAGACAACTCCTCTTTGTGGTTCTGAATGTTCAGACACTTTAAAATAAAACAAAACAAAAAACTTCTGTTTTCCATTCTCAGCTGGAAGTGGTCAGAATCAAAACTGAAAGTCGTGGCATCTAGAAGTGAGGTTGACCTCTCTGTAAGGGAGGCTCCCATCTCAGACTGGCCAAGGTGAGAGTTGGGTGCTGGGTCAGCTGGGTGAGGACTTCATAAGACAGCCTGATATTCAGTAGTATATTCAACAAGAATAGATGACCCCTTCTCAATTCCGAGAATTCTTTTTCTGGGAGCTGGAGATACAGAGAAGAGGGTGAAGATATGGCCAGCACTGATCTCTCAGGACCTGGGGGACTGATGCCAGTGAGAAATATATAGGCAAATAAGATATCCCCAAGTGAAGACTTAAAGCAAGGTAGATATAATAAAATGCTGTGGTTTTACAAATTCTGCTAGGTCAGAGAAGGTGGTTGGGGTCAGTTTCAAGAGCTTTGATCCAAACTCTAAAGAATGTGCAACCTGAATAAATCTTGGTGTCCCACATGGCTCAGTACGATTTGGGGGTTGTAACACAGAGAGGGAAAAAAGTAAAGTTTTGTAAGATCCTGTAGGATCTTTAGTCGTGACATGTGGAATCTTTTAGGGATGTATTTTGAAATCATATCATTCTAACCTCAAAACAGCACTCTTTTGATTATATCACCTGTTCTTACAGCTTCAAAGCCTGGTTCCTTCAGAGTGCTAGCCAGCTGGGGGTTTGGCAGTAGAGCTGCTCTACCAGGCCTTGGCCACGCTGGTGCCAGCCCAGTCCCTGCCATGAGCCAAGCCTCCAGGCACCTACACTTAACCCACACTCCCTCCCACACTAATGATATTGACTCTCACCACCCTAGCAGGGCACTCCACTGCCTAATTACTGTTTGGAAACCTCTCAGGGTGGAAAACAGATGTTCAGCATTTAATTGTTAAAGGATTCACATCAAGTCTGGGGCACAGTTGGAGACCTGGGAGCTGTTGGCATAGGGCAGGGTGGGCACACTGAGGGTCCAGACCAACCAAGGGACATTGTGTCACAGAAGAGCAGGAACAAAGGCTGGCAGTGTCTGCTCAGCTTAAAGGCAAGATTCTTAGATGATCTGGGTCTTGTGATTGTGGGCCATATCCCCTACCGCCATCATTCCTAGATCCCTTTCTTGGGCCAGCTCCTCATTTCTGCTGTATCGCTACACATACGGCACTCCATTCACTGAGCCCTGGCTTCTTATGGGCCAGGATCCTGGCTGGGAACCTGATGGTCGTCATCTCCTAGATTCTTCACCATAATGAGGCTCACTCTTGTCCTCATTTGGGATCTGATGCTGAGAAGCTGAAGTGTCTTGAGAGATGCATAGTTGGTGGGTGGTGGATCTGAACCCAGGTCTGTCTGCCCCCCTACACCTGTCCTCTTAACTCCAAGCAGTCATACACCTCCTTCAAATGAAGTGTAGGGGGACAAAGGCAGGTATCTTTGAAGTCACAGTGATGTAACTCTGAGTCCTCAAACCATGAGCCTATGCCTTCTAATCTGTCTGAATAATGGTGCCCACTTTCCTAAGGTGGGAATTTAAATAAATAAATACTTAATTCATATCTTTCCTGAAGATTCTTGAGTCTAACTTTGGAAGGTAATTCAATGATGATTCTCTCTACCCCTAACTCTCTAAGTCATCACTCTCTTGATTATCTCCCAAGATGAGGAGGTCACCACCTCTCAAGGCACGCTGGCTCAGGAGGCTCTGAGTAAAGGGGCAGTCAGAGGAACATCACTCACCCTCAGGGGACAGGGCAAGAGTAAGAGGAGGAGGGGGCACATTTAATGGCTGCATCCTGGTGGTTGTCCAGGGGGGCACGCCTGTGATGGCGATGACTAGATGGTGATAATGGGCCATTTTTGTAATTGGCATTAATGACACCATTTGGCCTGAACATCCACCTCCTGCTTTCTCTCCTCCTATACTTTGCTGAATCTCTGTTCTGAATGGTGACTCCTGACCTGTTGATATCCCAACTTGTCTGGCCAACCAGTTAGTCCTAGAACCTGGGGAAAAGGGCGTGCCTTGGTCTGGGTCTTTCCATATCAGGGTAGGCTATTGTCCCCTTTGACTTGGATACAAATGAAAGTCTGGTTTCCTTTCAAAGCGGGGTCATCATTTTCAGAAGGTATAGGCTTCTCATGGCCCAGATCATGGTCTGGGTGAGAAATCGCTCCTCAGTGGGATTTGATATGATTTCCAGGGGCCGGAGGCTGACTGCCAGCCGACCTAGAGGTGGTATGGAAACAGAGCCTTAATAGAGATCCATAGGAAGAAGGAGACACAGAGAGTCTGTTAGAAATGGGAGGGAGAGAAGGAAGGGAGGGAGTGCAGAAGGAAGGAAAGAGGGAAGGAAAGAAGGAGGGAAGGAAGACACAAGGGAAGGAGAGAAGAAAGGAGGGAGGGAAGTAAGGCAGTCCATGCATTAGTTCATTTAATCCAAATAAGACTCTAGAAGACCAGTGTTATTAATATCCTCATGGAAGAGATGAGAAAAGTCAGGGGCAGGAGGTATACATATATATATGGTGGTCACAACTGATTCTCATCTCCTTCCAGGCTTCACCTGAGTAAAGCTCAGGCACCCACCAGAAGTCTAGTAGCCACATTCTACACATCCCCAAAGTTCTCTGCGTGAGCAGTGAGATGTAAGGTTTGGAAGGAGGAATGGTCCAGAAGCCAACCTTTTTCTCAAGCAGTGATGGCAAGCTTGTGAGCCTGTGTTCTTCCTGCCCGTCCTTGTTCCTGGAGCTGCACAGAGGGCCACTGTGATAGTCAGGAGTGCCTTACCATAATATCCTGAGTGCTGCAGCAGGAAGAAAATTGCTGACTTTGGACCACAGATCCGACAACAAATCTTAACTGAAAGGCAGACTCTGACTTTCTCCTTTCTCTCCTCTAACTCTTCCAAAGGTTTTTTAAACACCCAGTTCCCTGAGTTAAATTTCTTTCTGCTTGAGTTGCCTGAATCTTTGTATTTGGGACTGTATTCTGGAAGACACAGGAGATAAGAAACTGGCCCAAGATCATGAACTAGCAAGTTGTGGGACTGGAAATCAAACCAAGTCTGTTCTGAGTCCAGGACTTGCACTCTTTATATTGAAAAAGTTTTTTTTTAACATAAAATTTACCGTCTTAACCATACTAAGTTTACAGTTCAGTAGTATTGTTGTTGTTCAGCTGCTGAGTCATGTCCAGCTCTTTGCAACCCCATGGACTGCAGCACACCAGGCCTCCCTGTCCCTCACTATCTGGAAGTGAAGTGGCTCAGTCGTGTCTGACTCTTTGCGGCCCCATGGACTGTAGCCTACCAGGCTCCGTCCCTTGGATTCTCCAAGCAGGAATACTGGAGTGGGTTGCCATTTCCTTCTCCAGGAGATCTTCCCAACACAGGGATTGAACCTGGGTCTCCTGTATTGCAGGCAGACGCTTTACCATCTGAGCCACCAGGGAAGTCACCATCTGGAGTTTGCTCAAACTCATGTCCATTGAATTGGTGATGCCATCCAACCATCTTGTATTCTGTCGTCCCCTTCTCTTCCTACCATCAATCTTTCCCATCATCAGAGTCTTTTCTAATGAGTTGGCTATTTGCATTAGGTGGCCAAGGTATTGGAGCTTCAGCTTCAGCATCAGCTCTTCCAATGAATATTCAGTGTTGGTTTCCTTTAGGATTGCCTGGTTTACTCTCCTAGAAGTCCAAGGGATTCTCAAGAGTCTTCTCAAACACCACAGTTTGAAAGCATCAATACTTTGGTGCTCAGACTTCTTTATGGTCAAACTCTCACATCCATACATGACTACTGGGAAAACCATAGGTTTGACTAGGATTAGGTACATTTAATTGTTAGGCAATCATCAGAACTCTTTTCATCTTCCCATACTCAAACTCTGTACACATTAAACACTAACTCCCCATTCCACTCTCCATTAACACTTGGCTTCCTGTTTCTTTGAATTTGACTTCTCTACATACTTCATATAAATGGAATTATACAGTATTTGCCTTTTTGTGTCTGGCTTATTTCACTTAGCATAATGTCCTCAAGTTTCATCCATAATGTAGCATGTATCAGAATTTCCATCCTTTTTAAGGTTGAGTAATATTCCACTATATGGGTAGACCACATTTTGCTGATTTGTTCATCTGTGAATGGACACCTAGGGTTGTTAGGTTGCTTCCACACTTTAGCTATTGTGAATAATTCTGCTATGAACATGGGTGTACAAAAGGGCTTGCATGCTTAACCTATCCACCATATGGCTTTTAACTGCTCAGAGGTTTTCATTTCACTTCAACCTGGAGGCATATTATCGCTGTCATGAGTTTGAGGCTGAAGGATGGGACTTTGTTTTCTCAAAGTTGGTATGCAAGAGTATCAATCATTCCTTGCAAAACCACACTGCTGTCCCATCCCTCTCAAGTGCCCATGATAGATTCATCAGACTAAAGAAGGGGATGGGTGAAGAAGGTGAGGGAATGGGTGAAATCTTAAGGTCATTTCAGAACCAGCAAACTAGCAGCCAATCTCTAAGCCTAAGAGGCAGAGGCCAGAGACACTGCTTTCCTCTGTTAGCAGGTGGCTTCGGGCACTTCCCAACTGTGTATTAGGAAGTCACAGGTGGGTCTGGAGTGAGTCATGCTACCAAAGTGAGATATCCAGGTTGCCTTGGGATACCCTTGGCATATCCTTGCATTATCACTGAATTTCTGCTCTTACCCTTCTAATCCCAATGTTCCCAAAGGCTTGGACTTCACTTTGGCTTCTTTTATTCATTCATTTGTCCAGTTCATCTATACAATACCTAATTCCTAAGTTTGGGTGTGTGTCAGGCACTGGAGATAGAGCAGCAAACAATCAGATATGGCTCGACCTTTTGAATATTGGGTTATAGCAGGAGAGGCATGGAATAAACTAAGTAGGCAAGTCCATACATAGGATTGCTAATGACATTGATAAATCCCATGGCAAATATAGGGCTTCCCAGGTGGAGCTAGTGGTAAAGAACCTGCCTGCCAATGCAGGAAACATGAGACATGATTTCAAACCTTGAGTCAGGAAGATCCTCTGGAGAAGCAAACAGCAACCCACTCCAGTATTCTTGCCTGGAGAATCCTCATGGACAGAGGAGCCTGGAGGGCTACAGTCCATGGGATCACAAGAGCTGGACACGACTTAAGTGACTTAGCACACAGATAGCACACATGGAATAAATAAGGCAGGCTTGTAAGGTAGATACTGACTGTAGGAGAGGTTGAGGCAACTCAAAAAATGTTTGAAATGAGACACTTGAAATGAGATCTGAGTGATGAGGCACGTGCCTTGCAAGGACTGGAGAGGAGGCATTCCAGGTATAGGAATCAGCAAGTGCAAAGGCCAAGAGAGCAAAGAGCTTGGTGTGTTCAGGAAACAGAAAGAAGACCTTTGTTCCTGCTGAACTATCACGATTCCCCATGAACTTGTAGGATATAAAGTTTGTACCAAATGCTGCGTACCTTGTATTCCCACTGAAAATGAAAGCAGCTCCCATACCCTGCTCTGACTACATCCAGCTTCTCCATCCTCTGCTTCCCTTCACATCCCCTCAGATCTTCTTACACCACTGGATTACCAGCTTGCCCTATCACTGAGTCCAAGAAGCCAAAAACCTCCTTTTGACTTTGAGCTCAGAGAAGCTTTTCCTAAGGGGAGGTCTGTCTGACTCTGGTGTGGTGTGCCTAAGGGCACCCCTTATGCCCAGGCTCCACAGACTGGGGGAGACCAAACTGGTTTTGGCAAACACATCTTCATTTATTCATTCAATCAATAGTTAACTGGGCACCACCATCAACAGAAATAAGAATAAGAAAATGATGTCAATTAATGAGGGGGGACTCAACCAGGGTGATATTTTTTTTTTGAGCACACTTAACTGGGACCTGGGGGCTCTGGAAAGATTTTTAAGAGGAAATGATGCATAAGTTAAAACCCAAAAGATGACTAAGAATTAGCTAGTGAAGGGACTCATGAGAAAGAAGAGTATTCCAGATTCTGGAAATTGCACATGCAAAGGTCCTGAGGTAGGAGACAGCATGGGGGGCATTCAAGGAACCCCAAGTTTAGACTGAGGCGATGTTTGAAAAGAAGGATGCATGTGGACAAATCTGGCTGGGAGATCCTCTAGCCTGTAGTATCAAGATTCTTCAAGGTCGTTTCCACTATATTTGTTTGTTTGTTTGTTTTAAACATATAATCCTTTTCTAGAGAGTCAAATCAGTCACAGAGGTACACTACTGAAGAGGGGGGGCAAAGACAGAAGTGGAGTGAACCTTGCCTTTCTCTTGTGTTTTGCCTTCACAAGGACAGTGATCTCTGTGGGTGCCGTCTCCCTTCTGTGCCCGGTTTTCCTCCTGTCTTGCGTCCCTATCTGCATGCACTCCCCCTTCTCCATGTTTCTGGTAGCTCTTTCACCACCTTTGAGCTCTTCTTTAGAAAACTCCCCCCACTCTACCATGTGAGTTCCAAGCTGCAGTGTTCAGGCTTAGGTGGGCAGATCCCTTGGCCGCTGCCGAGAGAATTGGTAGAAAGTGTGGGGTGAAAGACACCAGTCAGCAGACGCTGTAGTCATCCAGGGCTGGGGCAGTGATGGAGTGGGTGCAGGGAGGAGGAGAGGTTTGGGAGATTGTCAGGAGGTCTTTTAGAAGGTTTGAGTGGGGCTTGGATGAACTCATGGGTAAACACAGATACTGAAGGAAGAAACACAGAGGGGAGAGGAGGGGCAGGAGAAGCTCTTGAATCTGTTGAGGCTGAGAAATAGAATGAAAAAGTGAAAGTGTTAGTTGCTCAGTTGTGTCCAACTCTGCAACCCTATGGACAATAGCCCTCTGTCCACGGAATTCTCCAGGCAAGAATACTGGTGTGGGTAACCATTCCCTTCTCCAACCCAGGGATCAAACCTGGGTCTCCCACACTGCAGGCAGATTATTTACCATCTGAGCCACCAGGGAAGCCCTGTTTCCTGCCATACCAGTAAACAAAGCCTGTCATAGCCATCCGTGATTGCAGCCACCACTGGTGGTGAGCTGGTGAGCCCTGAGGGAACTCAGGAGGGAATAGAGTACCTGCCATCAAGCAGCCATCAGACTGTGGCCACTCCCTATGGTGAGCCCTGTGAAGTGAAGTGAAGTCGCCCAGTCGTGTCTGACTCTTTGCAACCTGTGGACTGTAGCCCACCAAGCTCCTCCATCCATGGGATTCTCCAGGCAAGAATACTGAAGTGGGTTGCCATTTCCTTCTCCAGGGGATCTTCCCGACCCAGGGATCGAACCCAGGTCTCCCACATTGTAGGCAGACGCTTTAACCTCTGCACCACCAGGGAAGCCCTGAGGAAACTCTAAATGTGAAAATACAGGGTATAGGCCCCAGATAGCTAAGGTGCATATCAAATGATGATTTCAGTGAGGCCAGACTCTCGCATTGGCCCATACATAGAGAAGCACTAAATTCCTTAACTTGAGATATCTGGTTTTCTTTAACTACCAATAATCTTTTGATGTTCAAATTACCTGCCTTTCATTGCAAAACTTCTACATAACCTGGCTCCTCACCTCGACTCCGTGGAGCAGTTATTTCAGGGTTACTTGAGATGTTGCCTCGAGAGTTTGAAGTCCTAAAAATTCCTGCTGAATGAAATGTAACTATCAGATTTTAGGCTGTATGTTTCAAGTCTACAAAGCCAGGGTGTGGAACTCTGGAACCATGTGCAACACTGGGCAAGTCACATAACCCCCCACCCCTGACCTCCGGTTTCTTCCTTTGTAAAGTGGTGTTGCTAACAGTACCTATTGCCTAGGTGCATGCTAAGTTGCTTCAGTCGTGTCTGACTCTTTGCAACCCATACTGTAGCCCGCCAGGCTCCTCTGTCCATAGGATTCTCCAGGCATGAGTACTGGAATGAGTTGCCATGTCCTTCTCCAGGGGATCTTCCCAACGCAGGGACTGAACCTGTGTCTCTTATGTCTCCTGCATTGGCAGGTGGTTTCTTTACCACTAGCACCACCTGGGAAGTCATTGCCTCGGTGGCTGTGAGAATGAATTAAAAAATCAGACTCAGTATTGTGACTGACACATGCTGACGCTATAACTGCTGGTTAAAGACATTCTGACACATTTCAATAAACACGTGCATTTCAAATAAATAGGTCTAAAGTCCAAGAGGGAGACCTGGGCTGAAGGTAGACGTGTGAGATTTATTTTTCTGGGTCCTGCCTCCTCTCCTCAGGATAGGTATTTGCAAGGTTAATGTCAAAGCAGTTGAAAGAATCAACTCTTTACCGACTTGTAGATTCTTTGGAGGAACTTATTTGCATCTGAACAATTAATATGCCAATTGCAAACCAAGCTACTCCACTCCTCAGCACTGCCCCAGGGACTACTTGTTGGTAGCATTTTAGTATTTAGTTTGAGTTACAGTGTGTGTTCTGGAACAATAAAAAAGCAGTCCATTTTTTTAAAAAGTGCAATTCACTTCTCCCTATTCTAAGTGGTCTTCTGTCTCATTAGCCTGGAGTCACTTTGAACTCACTTGCATTGTTTAAACTACAGGGCATGATGCTCTAAGTTGAGTGGGAGAGCCTGTGGGGGTGCGGTTTGGGGGGTGCTGATGCAAATTGTTGTTCACTCAGTCATGTCCAACTCTTTGCGACCCCATGGACTGCAACGTACCAGGCTTGCCTGTCCTTCACCATCTCCCAGAGTTTGCTCAAACTCATGCCCATTGAGTTGGTGATGCCATCCAACCATCTCATCCTGTGTTGTCCCCTTCTCCTCCTGCCTTCAATCTTTCCCAGCATCAGGGTCTTTTCTAATCTGCTGGCTGTTTGCATCAGGTGGCCAAAGTGTTGGAGCTTCGGCTGAAGCATCAGTCCTTCCAGTGAATGAATATTCAGGGTTCATCTCCTTTCGGATGGACTGGTTGGATCTCCGTGCAGTCCAAGGGACTCTCAAGAGTCTTCTCCAACACCACAGTTCAAAAGCATCAACTCTTTGGTGCTCAACCTTCCTTGTGGTCCAACTCTCACCATTGGAAAAACCATAGCTTTAACCATATGGATCTTTGTTGTATAGTCAAATTTGATAATTAGATAAAAAAAAAACAAACTCCCGTAACCAGTCTCCTGGTGGTGTATTTCTCCCATCCAAATAATCTAGTTGAATAAGAAGATTAAAGAAAGTAAATAGTGAAAGAAGAGTGTCAATTGAAAAAAATAAAAGCACAACCTAAAGGCTGAGAATTTATGTTTTATTCAGTGGCCTTACTGAGGATTGTAGCCCTGGAAATAGCCTCTCTGGCAGCTCTGAGGGGCTGTTCCAAAAAGGTAAGGGAGGAGCCAGGATACATAGGAGTTTTTGCTGAAAAAAAAAACAAATAAAAATATGGTCAAGCATCAAGGTGCTCAGTCACTCAGTAGTGTCCTACTCTGTGACCCCATAGATTGTAGCCCCCCCTCCTCTGTCCATGGGATTCTCCAGGCAAGAATACTGGAGTGGGTTGCCATTTCCTTCTCCAGGGGTTACTGCTAATCACAACAATTAGACATCTCAAGTTAATGATTTTAGCACTTTTCCATGTGTGGGGAGATACAAGCGTGTGGGCCCACTGAAATTATTCCTTTGATACGCATTTTAACTATGTAGGACCAGTATCCTGTACACCAGGGTATACTAGGGGTGGGGGCGGGGGGCAGCTGCAGTGGCTAATGACTTGATGGCAGGCAACATTCTTTGTTTACTGAAAATGATAGGTGACATTTTTTGTCCTTAGAGGAATGGGTAAGAAGGTAGATCAGCTTCAAGCTAATCCATCCTATCAGTGGTCTTGTTGTTTAGTCGCTAAGTTGTGTTCGACTCTTTGTGACCCCACGGAGTATAGCCCACCAAGCTCCTCTGTTCATGGGATTTCTCAGGCAAGAATACTGAAGCGAGTTGTCATTTCCTTCTCCAGGGGATCTTCCCAACCCAGGGATGGAACCTGCGTCTCGTCTCCTTCATTGGCAGGTGAATTCTTTACCACTGAGCCACCAGAAAAGCCAACCCTCTCTGATTTAGCACTTCCTTCAGGAATTGAATAAATGTTAAAAAAAACTTGCACATCTCATGTTTACTTTTTTTCACTCTTTCTTGTGTTACAGTCTCCAAATCTTACTGTGCAGTGTAAAATACCACCTCCCAAACTTAGTGGCGTTTGGAAAATGACTTATCTGACTGCTGGTCTTATTCTTAGTCATCAGTCATGCCCAATTCTTTGGGACCCTATGGCCTGTGGCCTGCCAGGCTCCTCTGTCCATGGGGATTCTCCAGGCAAGAATACTGGGGTGGGTTGCATTTCCTCCTTCAGGAGATCTTCCAGACCCAGGAAATGAACCTGCGTCTCCTTTGTCTCCTGCATTGGGATTCTTTACCCCCTGAGTCATCGGAGCTGGTCTTACCTGGGGTTAATCTTGTGACTCCATTCAGTTGGGTGTTGGGCTCAGGTGGAACATAGATGCCTGGGACCATCTTCAAGGCCTAGGGTCAATCTGCCTTTCATGCAGGTAAAGTGATCTCATTGGCCAATCTAAGTCACATGTCAGTGTGGGGATAGTTCTACACAACCATGGATTCTGAGAAGGGGTATTTGTTGAGGGTGGTTAATGTGATAATCTATCTTGATAGTCTATGCAACATTTCTGGAGAAGGCAATGGCAACCCACTCCAGTACTCTTGCCTGGAAAATCCCATGGACAGAGGAGCCTGATAGGCTGCATTCCATGGGGTCACTGAGTCGGACACGACTGAGTGACTTCACTTTCACTTTCATTCACTGGAGAAGGAAATGGCAACCCACTCCAGTGTTCTTGCCTGAAGAATCCCAGGGACAGGGGAGCCTTGTGAGCTGCCGTCTATGGGGTCGCGCATAGTTGGACACGACTGAAATGACTCAGCAGCAGCATGAAACATTTCAAAAATTTATAACTGTGGGTTCACTGAACTATAGAGTGATGATGATGTAGATGCTGATAGTAATCATAATACTATTTTAGATAATGCACACCATTTTATTTAGTATTTAAAAGTCCAGGGCCTTAAGTGATACAATGAGGAATTTGATCTTACCAGCAACTCTGCCAGGTCAGTACCATCCCCAGCTTATAGATGAGGAAACCGAGGCTCAGAAAAGGTGAGATACATTTCTCTAAGTGCATCTTGTGGCTGCAAGTGGGAGAGGCAGGGCCTGAATCTGGCCAAGAGATCTCAGGACAAAGCTAAATCACATTTCCAAAGCCAGTCCTTAGACTTGTTCAAGTGTAAGCAGCTTTCACTAAACAGAAGTTTGATGAGCCGAGCAGGAATGAATCAGAAACACGAGGCTGATGTTTGTCTTCATCTGCAAGGGGGTTTGGCAGTCTCCAGGCTCCCTTGGCAAGCAGGATTTGGGCTCTGCCAAAACCTGGAGTTATGGCGTGATAGCATGACCCTTCCGGTCAGGCCAGGCCTCCCGCCCGCCTTCCTGCTGTTCAAATCAGAGTCTCAGCCTCTCATGGCCTCTCCTGCTGTTTCACCCTTGAGCCCTGAGGACAGAGTGGCAGGAGGCATCTCTGTAGCCACATCATGTGTGGGGGAAAACTGGCACAGAGCGCTCTTTCCTGGCGCGTGGTCAATGCAGCAGTCCCCCCAGGTGCCAGGAAACCCAAGCCTTGGAAACTGGCTGCAGGTTCCATCCCCAGGTTGTGGGTAGGATGCTCAGATAGAGGAGGAACATGGTCCAACAGGAGGGCAGGGCTCACCAGGCAGACAGTGAGGTGGACCTCCCCTGATTTCTCTAAGATCCCTTTTCAGGCTGAAAAAGTTTGGAATTGATCTGGTTAATCAGGCTTTTTTTTTTTTTTTGTAATTGCAAAGCTTCTCAGAACTTTTCCTCTTTTGATGAGACTGCCCAAAATCTGGAGCAGGACTGGAATAGATTCAAGGTCATCGGACAGAGGAGCATTTTCTTGGGTGTTTTGTGGGACTGCTGTGCTGCGGGAGGAACTCAAAGGATGCTGTTTTAAGTCCGTTTGCCCTGAAAGTGCCAGAACACAAGCTCCATGACTGCAGAGATCTCATCTGTTTTTATTCATATCCCTGGAGTCCAGCCCTGTGTCTGGTTCAAGATAAGTGGCCAATAAGTAGTGGATAAATAAACAAATGAAGGAAAAAAAAAATGCAGGGCACTCACTGCTATCTTTTTTTTCTTCTTGTTTCCTTCTTTCTCTTCCTCCTTCTCTACTTCCTTCCCTCCCTCCCTCTTCCCCTCCCTCCTTCCCTTCTTTCCTTCCAAGAATTTACTAGGACAGACACTATCCTAGCTCCTAGGGACGCTTTAGTGAACCAACACAGGTCTGCTGTGTGTTAACTAATGACTGTTTTGGATTGCAGGTGATGGACCACTTTTGTACCAGCAGCTGGACAAAGGTGAGAGGCTGAGGGCTGCCCAGGCCCCTGGAGGACCAGAGAGAAGCCCGCTTAGAGCAGGCTGGCTACTTGTTTGTCCTGGTCAGCCCCGACTTGCCCCCTTTAATATCCCTTAACATGCTATTGTCCTGAAGATCCCAGATACCCCAGACCTGGCAAAGCAGACCCCTAGACCTCACTTCCCCTTGCTGCTGCTGCTGCTGAACCCAAGGCTGGCCTGTGAACTCTGGGAGAGCAGGACCACGTTGAACTTGCTCACTAGGGTACTTCCAATACCTGGCAGGGACCTGGCATAATGACTATTGGACAAATGAAACTTGGGGGCAAAGCTCATTGAAGACATAAGTCCACATCCAGAGGGGAGAATGAAAAACAGAAAAGGCACTGGCTGAAGTTCTGGGAAGTTCCAGACTTCTTGGTCACGTTTCTGGCTCGGAGGCTTGGGATGTCCCTCTGATAAGGGCTGCAGAAGGTCCCTGCTGACCTCCCTTACTCATTCCTGAGGCTGTAGCTCAGTCAGTGAGTCTTCTCCCAGTATGACCAGCTTGTCTTGGCCCACAGATATCTCTTGGCCCCGTAGAGAGCTATGCAGTTCCCCTGCAAGGAAAAACAAGGTTCTTGTCTCTGAAGGGAGAAAGCTTGTGTGGCTTTCAGGTACAACTAACTCCCAGTTAGCTGAATGTTCCAGGTCTCAGAGACTCGTGGGGGGTCCCTGGAACCACCCGAATCTCATGTTGGCCCTCAGTGCCTGCGCTTGGTAGTGGCAGTGGTTGGTTCCATCAAATGATGGAGTGAAGTCCCCTTGCTGGATTCAGGCCATGGATCTGAAACCCGGGGGGAGGTCAACATTGTTAACACAGGCGTGGAAACCAGCTTCAGATCAGTATGGAGACTGTGAGGAATTGGGAGTCTGGGGCTCCCCCACAATATGCAGGGCTCTGGGCTACTCCCTATGCTTGTGCCTCAGGCAGTCCTGTAAGGCAGAAGTTGCCGCTCCATTTCACAGATGAGAAAACTGAGTCTCAGTGCACAAAAGTGACACACCCAGGTCCAAGTTGCTGAGATGGGATTTGAAATCAGGTGAGGAGAATCTGAAGCCCAGTTGATTTTCCGGCAGTCCTCTGACTCCTGTTAACAGAAAGCTGCCGTCCAAGATGACATCCCCCCTCAGGTTTGGTGATGGAAGGGGGAGGCCCTGGGGAGAGATGGGGAAGTTGTGACCGAAGGCCTGTGGGGTGGGAAAGAGGAGGAAATTTACTCCTTCATTCATTCAAATAAAGAACCCCCCTCCTCTGTGCTAAATGCTGGGGTTCCAGCAGAAGGAAACCCAACCACTGACTTGACTCAGTAGGTAAGTGAGATTTTTCAAATACTACATAGATTGCATCTGTGAGCAGTGCTCTGAAGAAGTACAAGGTGCAAAGAGATATTTGGAGAGGGCTCTGGCATGGTTAAGGAGGTCAAAGTGGCTTTTCTGAAGAAGGAATGTGTCAGTTGAGATCTCAAACATTAGTGCATGCGGCCTAGATCGTTTTAGTCATGTCCAACTCCATGTGACCCTTTGGACTGTAACCCGCCAGGTTCCTCTGTCCATGGGATTTTTCAGGCAAGGATACTGGAGTGAGTTTTCGTGCCCTCCTCCAGGGGAACTTCCTGATCCAGGGATCGAACTTGCATCTGTCATGTCTGCTGTGCTGACAGGTGAGTTCTTTACCACTAGTGCCACCTGGGAAGCCCCTCAAACAGGAGGATGAGCTAGCAAAGTAATAGTGAGGGTTGAAGGGGAGGAACAAGAAATATTCCCAAGAGAGTAGAAGGCATATGCAAAGGTCCTGGGGCAAAAGAGATGCTGGTGATCTCTGGAGAACAGAGAGCAAAGCGCTGGGAGCTGTCTTGAAGTTGGAGTACAGGAAGCCAGAAGATGGCTTAAGCAAAGGAGAAGACATGATTGTTTTTGAATTTGGAAAACACTTTCCTGACGATGCTTTCTCTTCACTTCTGGGAGTAACTTGGCAAAAAGAGGCTGGAAGCTCATTGGCAAGTCAATGCCTCTTGCCAGGCTTCAGTTTCCCCTTCTAGAGTGAGTCTGAATTAAATGATTGACTATTTCCATTTAGTTTAGATGCTTTGTGGCTCTTCCTGTCTCTCAGTAGGACACTCAGTCCCAAGGCAAAGAAATTTTCTGTCTTTCTCAATCTTGCTCTTGTACCGACTAACACAAACACTTGGAATGGAGTTCCCCTGTGTATGGGCACCCCTATCTGGAAATACCTACAAAGGAGACAGCGGCCGCCAACTTGGGAGAGCCACAGAGAGAGATCTATTAATCCTAAGCCTTTGGATGCTGTGATACAGGGAGTCTGCCACTTGGCATCCTCTGTATGTGGGCAAAGGAGGAATGTAAGAGGATGTTATTTTAACATTGTTTACAAATAGTGAAAAAATCAGAGCCAACTGAAAAGTCCACACCGTGGCAACGTTAAAAATTATGGCACATTCATAGTAAGGAATGTTAGGTAGCCATCAAAAAAAAAAAAAAGAAAAGAAAAGTGGAACCTCTATATGACAAGATGGTGAAAAAGCAATTGTAGAAAGATAAATACGGTCTGAAAATACATATGGGAAAGCCCCTGATATCCAGCTTTTCCTATAAGCTTCAATGTAATATTAGGTAGCTCAAAGAGTTTGTTTGAGCTTTTCCATAACATCGTACAGAGAAACCCAAATGAACTTTTTGGCCAAACCAGTACATACACACCATACAAAACTCATATCTGAAAGAAATATTTCATGAATAACCCCTGGCTAGGAACCCACAATTAGAGGTGAACTCTGTCAAGGGGCATTCTTCCTTTCTTGGTAACAATCTAACATTTTAAAAAAGAAGAAAACATCTGTATAGTTCTTAGATAACTTAAAATTAATTAAAAAATAAGACTGAGTTCTTGAAGATACTCAGGAAGATTTTGACCAGGTTTATTGCTGCAGAGGGTATGGTGAAGTACAGAGTCGTTTCCGATTTCTGTTTTTCTATATTTAATCATCTTTACATTTTTCATATTGACAATATATTTATATATTTGTGGTGCAAGAAAAAGGAAGTGGTTGCTTCAATTTGGTTCTTCTGCAAGTGATTTCAGCAGCTAGGAGCTCTCAGGGGGAACTGAGGCCCGGGGGGCCATGTGACTGCAGGCCAGGGTGCAGTGAGTCAGTGGGTGAGGGAGAAAATGCCACCTCCGGTGCCTGCCTGCGTCACGTGATGCCAGAGCACAGCAAACTGGCTTGTTTTGCAACCCAGGCAGGTCCTATAACCACAAGCCTGCTGGCTGGCCCCATGCAGTGGGGGGAGAGGATGCCAGCCCTCTTCCCTCGAATGACTCATGCTTCTTCCCGCAATAGCTGGGGGAGGATGTGGAGAAGTTGGGCTCCGGGGCAGAGGCTACAGCCCATACGCCTTGCCAGGCTGGGTGATGGGCCTCAGGGACCTTTGGGGGAAGACCCCATGGGGCTGCTGCTTACATATGTAGATGAACACAGCCGTGGATTTTGCTTCAGACCACCCCATCAGCGTCTGCGTGGTAATGGTGAGGAGCTGGGGCTTTTGAAGGCTTCCGTCAAACACTGCGTGTTTATTATGATCAGGGCAGTGTGGTCTTGCATCATGATAACATCTAAGGCAGGGCTTGCTGGCCCCATTACACAGATGCAGGTGAGTGACTGTCCAAGGCCTAGGGTCCAAGCTGGTAAGTGGCTGAAATGGAATTGGAAATCAGGTGTGTCTGGAATCCAAGGCCCGGATGGCTTTCACTGTACTCAGGTGGCTTCCTTTAGTTAGCAAGGTGTGTACTCACAGAAGTGTGCCCGTGGAGTCCACTTCTCATAGGTCACGCTCTCAGGTTTACTGGTGGAAGGGGAAGGTCCTCCGAGATGGCAGCGAGGCCAGTGCACAGCATTTCTGGGTGCTTCTCTGCCATGTCTGGACTGAATACTGTGCATTCATATGCATCTCAGTCCCCTCAACAACTGGCAAAACCTCTGTCCTAGCTTTGCAGATGGGCACACGGAGGCGGAGGGAGTGAAACGATTATCGAAGGTCACAGTCAGCAGAGGAGGCAGGGTTCAATCTCAGGGTTTCAATGTCTGATTCCGGAACTTACCTTCTGTGGTCAGTCACAAGCCTTTTTAACCTGGAGGCACCCATTCCCTGTGAGGCCCATCTCTCAGCTCTCCTTTCACGCTTTTGTCTAGCCTGGTCCACGAGGCAAGATCTCATTCATCCTTCAATACCCCAGGAGCATCACCTCCTCCGTGAAGTCTTCCTAGCTCTGCAGAGAGGGATTCCTACTATCCCTCCATGGCTTTCTGCCACAGGTGTCTTTACTGACACACACCAGCTGGCTTTGTGACTCTTCCTACTTGTTTATTTAGGGGACTGTGAGCTCCTCTAGGGTAAAGATAATATGATGGTTAATTTTATGTGCCAACTTGACTGGACTAAAGGATGCCCAGAGAGCTAGTAAAATATTTCTGGGTATATCTGTGATGGTGCCTCTAGAGAAGATTAGCATTTGATTCAGTGGACTGAGTAAAGGAGATCAACCTCATCACTGCAGATGGACAACATTCAACTCACTGAGGGCTCCAAATGGGGCGCAAAGACAGGGACCTGCTCTCTTTGCTTGAGCTGGGATGTCCATCTCCCCCTGCCTCTGTACATTAGAGCTTCAGGTTCTTGAAACTTCCAACTTGAATTGGTACTCCTCAGGCCTTTGGCCTCAGACTGAATCACACTGCCAGCTTTCCTGGTTCTTCAGCTTGTAGTGGGCATATTGTAGGACTTCTTGGCCTCTGTAATTATGTGAGCCAGTTCTTACAATAAGTCCCCTCTAGTCTATATATAGCTGTATATCTTATTGGTTCTGTTTCTCTGGAGAACTCTTGACTGATACAGATGGCATCATGTTCATCACTTATTTTTAAAATCCTTTGATCAAGTTTTACCATCCATAGGATCTAGGTTTGAATCCCAACTAGTCTGGGTGATGTTGGGTCAATTCCTTGACTTCTCTCAGGTGTATGTGTAAAAAATGGAGATTCTAATGTCTATTTCTCAGTGATGTTGACTGGTTAAGTGAAATATTTATGTAAGGTGCTGAGCGCAGTGCCTGAGGCACAAAGTGCATTAAAACCATTAACCTGGCATCGGGCCCTTGCCAATATGGCTGCCCTGATGCCACTGAGGACAGGATTAGAAGCTTTGACTGCTACCCATGATTTATAGCTCCATCTGCCACATATATCATTCTTCATTCTTCAGAAGGTGGTGATTTACACTCACATCTACAGACGAAGAAAATGGGTAAGCAGATGAGCTGAACAAAAATCTATAAACAAAAATTTGCATATAAAGGAATGTAGAGAGTAATCAAGCACTTAAAACATGTTCATTTGTAATTCTGACCAAGGAAACTAGCATGAATTATATCTACCTAAGAAAAAGAGAATGGTCTTATTAATGCCCACTGCTGGTGAGACTGGGTTGAAAAATCATACACACAAGTACAGCTTGTGATCATCCAAATTCTTACAAACTTCAGGGATATGATACGGTATTGTCACACTCTGATCCTGATCTTGAGAAAATTCTCTTGAATAAGCAATAGCTATAAGCAGAAGATGCTTGTTGCTTGTATGGGTGCTGAGTCATGTCTGACTTTTTGTGACCCCACTGACTGTAGCCCACCAGGTGCCTCTGTCCATGGGATTTTCTCCAGAAGAATATTGGAGTGGGCTGCCTTTCCCTTCTCCAGGGATCAAGCCCCCATCTCCTGTGTCTCCATGACCAACCCCCTAGGTGTTGGTCAGCAGGGGCTGATCTTGAGAACACTTTCCAAAGAGGCAAAAACTCTGCCTGGGAAGGGAGGCTGCATTAGTTCTAACCAAATTAACGGGTATGATGAAGCCCCATTAACTTAGGAACTTAACCTGAGAAGCCCACATGGGCATCAAGTATTTTTTTCCCACAGGACCACTTCCAACTTCAGACAAAGCAAAGTCATGGATAGAGCCATTTCTGTCTGAAAGGAATTCCAGAGGGGCCTTTAATACAGGGCTGGAAGGCTCCACCCCCACCCTCTCCCAGGGTCCTCTTTGGCCTGCTGACTCCTAGGGGGAGCCTCACGTGCAGGATCTTCCCTCTGCATTCACTCCCTTCTCCTTCACTGGTGGTCTCCACCTTTGCTCACCTGCTGAGGAAGAGTTTGTGTTCCAGATCAGCACTCAGTCCTGTCACAAATCATGCTCATTCAACCTGGGTAACTTAGGCATCCAGAGAGGAGTTCTTGGGAATGACTCGCCCTCACTGCCATCCATCCATCCTCCCATCTCTCTCTCCATCCATCCATTCATCTACCCATCCATCCATCTGTTCCTCAACTGTGAAGTGGCACCTACTCTATACCAAACACTATTCCAGATCCTGAAGATATGGCAAGATGATGGTGGCTCTAGCAGTGGATAATACACACGTGAATAATAAAAAGCCAAGAAGTCCTACAAAGGAAATCAGATGGGTGTTCTTTTCCAATGGAGAACGACAGGCAGGAGTGAGTAGAACGGACCTCCAGTTGCATGGCCACCGGAGACCTGATGAGAACATCTCAGGTCAACAAAGGCCAGGAAGGGGAGAAAAGGCCAGAGATGCAAGAAGCTGGGGGAAGATTCTTCCAGGCAGGGCTCAAAAATCCAAGGCAGGAGCTGGGTGCCGGGGCGGGGGGCGGAGTGCAGGGAACTCTGTACAGCCTGCCTTGCTTCTCTCACCCCTCTTTTTTCTCTGTCTCTGCTTTCTCTTTCTCTCTCCCATCTCGGGAAACACTTGATCTCCATCCATAATTTGGCTCTTGATTTACTGAGTCTGAGTCTGGCTCGGTTTTCTTCATCCGCATCAGTCTCCCTAACTCTGAATAACCTTTTCTCAGCCTTTGTCATTCCTCCAGCTCGCTCCTGTTTCCTTAGTGCCTTTGCCTCTCTCTCTCTCTCTCTTTATCATTCTGTCTCCATCTAACTTTGGCTTCATCTCTTTCCGAGTGCTTTCCGCTCTTCTGCTGATGTCTCTTGTGTTCCTGAGCTGAGGCCGCTGGGTGGACCATCTGACTGATATCGCTACTGACAGCTAAAGCCTTGAAACCATTCCCACAGTACATCTCTGGGAGGTGTTAAGCCAGTGGTGTTTTGTCTGTACCCGAGAAAGACAGGGGTTTTTAAACAACTGTATACATTCTCAGAAATCCCAGCAATTGTATTTCTCCATGGATCCATCATGGTGTTGAGTTAGTACAAAAGCTTCCCTGATGCCTGCAGGGGGTTTACAGGCTGAGCTGCTGTGCAGGGGAGGGTGAGGAGAGGGAGAAAATGGTTCCAGAAGGCCAAGCGGGAGCCTGTGCTCCAAGGACCTGACAAAGGGGTTTATCTCCAGCAGGGAGAGAGATTGCTTCTCACTGAGGGAGTCAGAGAAAGCCTCACAGTACTCCAGTGCCACCTCTTCTGTGAAGCCCTCGTGACCACCTCTGCCACTTAGAAGTGACAGCTGACTTAAGTCTTTACTGTGTTGGGATGCTCTAGTTCACCACCAGAAATCTGGAGGGTTTTTATTTGCCTAGAAATTCCCCTTCCCCACTGGACTATGAACTTCACGGAAGCACTGTTCATGAGGTGCTTAGCTTCACGGCCACAGTGGGCATCCCACAGCCTGTGTCTTGCCTGGCTGAGCCAGTTTCCAGTGAAAGGCTCATTGTTGGGGGGGGCGGTCTATACCTACCATGTGATATGACACTTAGTAGGCTTTGGGAAAGTGCCTCACTCTCTTTATCTCTAAAATAAGGGTATCGGTGACACAGTGCAGTGAAGTGCTTAGAATGCTGTGGTGAGCCTTCAGTGATGTGAACTCTCTTTACTCCCATCACCGTGGTCTTTGTCATCCCCTGCATCAACTCTTCACGGCTGAGTACCATGCGGTTAATGGGCTATGGAATCCTGGCTCTCTTCATTATGAATGGATAAGAAATGATGACTTGGGGTGCAGAAAATTAGTTTTGACCTGTGTGAACACTTGTATTCTCCCAAATATGCTCTTTCACACTCTGAGTCTCTACCCAGTAATATTTGAAGAAATCAGGGATGGGCTTGGATGTAAAGGAATGTTAGTTCTTCTCTCTGTTTGTCTGCTTTGTTTGGAAGGACTTCTCTGCTGTGAGGCTCCTCCCTTAGCTCCAGGCTGACCCAGGGCCAGATTCCTAGCCCTCACAGGCCTTGGGCAGAGCCAGACACCCCCCTTTCAAGTTGCCATAGCTGCTCAGCCCTCGTTCCATCTGATCATTTGACACAGTGTTTTGCGATAGTTGGTTGATTGATTCTAGAATGTTTTTTTTTAAAATTACTTGTCTCTGAGCTTTAGCTATAAAACAATGAAAATTATTACTAAATAAACAATAATTATTTATATAGATTTCACTTATTTATTTGTTATTTTTAAAAATGTGGCTATTAGAAAATTTAAAAAAATTTTTAACTTTATTTTACTTTACAATACTGTATTGGTTTTGCCATACATCAACATGAATCTGCCACGGGTGTAAATGAGTTCGGCTTACGTTATAGTTCTTTTGGGGGCTTCCCCGATGGCTCCGCAGTAAATAATCTATCTGCCTGCAAGGTAGGAGACGCAGGTTTGATCCCTGGGTTAGGAGGATCCCCTGGAGGAGGGCATGGTAACCCACCCCAGTATTCTTGCCGGGAAAAATCCTATGAACAAAGGAGCCTGGTGGGTTACAGTTCATAGTGTTGCAAAGATTTGGACTGCACTGAAGCAACATAGTTCTTTCGGACCAGGCTGCTTTAGAATATGGTAAAGAATCTGCTTAGCTCAAGTGAGCAATACATGTGGAAGGAATAGATAGATGAATAGATGAAGAATAGAAATAAATGAAGGGATGTATAAATGAATTAAAGCATAAATGAATAAATAGCAAATGAACAGATGGAAACAGATGAATGGGTAGATAAAGTAATAAATGAATAGATGCGTAGGAGGATGGGTGGATGCGGTGAGTGGGCAGAAGACAAAGAGAAAGAATAAGTAGAATTGGTAATGAAATAAAAGAAAAGCTGGAGAGAAAAGATGACCAGTCAGTAGATGAATAAATGATCAAAAAGATGAATTAAGTAAGTACTTAGGTACAAATACAAATACATACAGAATGCCTGAGTATAGGATAGATGCCTGAAGATACCAGGCTTTGACTTTGACAAAAAGATGTATTCTTCTTCCTGGGATCATGGAATTTAAGCCTTTGACCAAGAAGAAAGGCTTACCCTTGCTCTTGGGGAATTTATTATTTTAATTGTTAGCCTTCATCAGAGGTTATTGGAATTTTTTTCCCCTCGGACAGTTTATCACTTGTAAATAATTTGTCACATCGCTATAATTCTATCCAGATCCTTAACTTTCTCATCATGCATCTTTTATGGGGTCTCCGTTAAAGAAGCACTATAATTACGTGCCAAGGGTCCCAGTAAATTTTACCAGGCCATAAAATATTATACTTTGATTATTTGGAAAGGGAAGAAAGGCAAATGTTCCCTCTGCAAGACTGATGATCAATACTACAGGGCTCTGGGTGGCACAGGCAGCTTTAGACATGTTCCTCTTAACTGGTGTCCCTCCCAGAGGGTGTGCCACCTGCCTCCGCAGATCTGTACAAAGCAGGGGGCCTCTGTGTGCTGATGCCTCTGCTTTGATTCTCTGGCAGAGGTTGGGCCATGATAAACTCATAAGCATGCATCCTTGAAATGATCTCATTATGCCCAGCAACTCCAACGGGTGATTGGGAAGTTCAGTTCAGTTCAGTCGCTCAGTTGTGTCTGACTCTGCAGCCTCATGCACTGCAGCACTCCAGGCTTCCCTGTCCATCACCAACTCCCAGACTTTACTCAAACTCATGTCCATTGAGTCGGTGATGCCATTCAACCATCTCATCCACTGTTGTCCCGTTCTCCTCCCGCCTTCAACCTTTCCCAGCATCAGGGTCTTTTCAAATGAGTCAGTTTTTCACATCAGGTAGCCAAAGTACTGGAGTTTTAGCTTCAGCATCAGTCCTTCCAATGAATATTCAAGATTGATTTCCTTTAGGACTGACTGGTTGGATCTCTTTGCAGTCCAAGGGACTCTCTAGAGTCTTCTCCAACATCACAGTTCAAAAGCATCAATTCTTCAGTGCTCAGCTTTCTTTATAGTCCAACTCTCACATCCATGCATGACTACTAGAAAAACTGTAGCTTTGACTAGACGGAGCTTTGTCTGCAAAGTAATGTCTCTGTTTTTTAATATGCTGTCTAGGTTGGTCATAACTTTTCTTCCAAGGAGCGTGGTTGGGAAAGATGCTCTCATTTTATAGATGAGGAAACTTAGATCCAAGCAATTAGAGATGGGGCTGTAATTGTCTTCTATTAACTCCAGGTAGATTTTTTTCCCCCTCATTGTGCCACATCTGGTCTTATGAGCTCAAACCATCACACATACATGTACTCAGTGGGTTAGGGCTGTGATATTCTCAAAGGTTTGAAAATGGAAATGTGGTGGCCCCAGACTTTTGCATCCAACATTTTATTCATCGAAATAAATATTTTAGCTGGGCTCCCACTACGAGCCAGACCCTGGTGCTGGAATGAAGCTATAAGTGACACATCCAGGATCCTCTGGGGCTTGTGGTCCCACTGGGGAGAGGGACATTGGTCCAATCCTTCCATAGACCATAGACCATGGAGGTTGACCTGTGGGAAGTGCTAAGAATGAGGGGATTTATGAGACTTTGAAAGCTTAAAGCCAGGATCTTTTAATGAGTTGGGAGGTCAGAGAAGGCTTTCCTGAGGGAATAAGTGATCTGAGATCTGAAGGATAAGTAGGAGTTAATTAGGTAAATGGGGAAGATATTCTAGGTTGTTGTTCAGTTGCTAAGTTATGACTGACTCTTCGAGACCTCGTGAACTGCAGCATGTCAGGCTCCTCTGTCCTCCACTATCTCCCAGAGTTTGCTCAAATTCATGTTCATTGAGTCAGTGATGCTGGCTAACCATCTTAACCTCTGCCACCCCTTTCTCCTTTAGCCTTCAATCTCTCCCAGCATCAGGGTCTTTTCCAATGAGTCGGCTCTTTGCTTCAGGTGGCCGAAGTATTAGAGCTTCAGCTTCAACAACTGTCCTTCCAGTGAATATTCAGGGTTGATTTCCTTTAGGATTGACTAGTTGATTCCAGGTGTAGGGAAAAGCATATGCAAAGGGACTGTGGTAGGAAAGCCTGGAAAGTAATCCAGGGCAGCCCGAGCAGAGTTACTGATGAGAGACTGTGAGCTGAGGCTGGAGAGACATCAAGAACCGCATCACATGAGGCCAATTGGCCCATGTCAAGTCTTTTGGTTTTTATCCTAAGAGCACTGATTATTCAGGCAAAGGTTTAAATGAGGAAAAAGAGATGTTTTAAAAGGTTGTACAGACAAAGGAAGACATTGTCCAGGAGAAGGGAGGAGTGATCTTGTGCTTGGACGGATGTCAGGAGATGAGTTTCTCTAAGCACAGGAGTACGAAGAAGAGGAAGGCAGGGGAGGATGACTAATCTCTGCTCATCCCTCTGGTCTTGGCTTCAATGTCATTTCCTTGGGGAGACCTCCCCTGACCCCCTGTTGGGTCAGGTCCCCCGCCCCAGTTGGTGGTCCCCACCCTCCACTTCCCCTTTCATAATGCACAACACTATTGCTGCTGTGTCTTACTTAATGGTCTCTTCCCTTCACTGGATGTGGGATCCATCCACAAGGATGGGGGTTGGGAGTGTCCTGATCACTTCTAGTTACCGGACCCTCAGCCCAGGACCTGGCATGTAGCTGGCAGGCACTACCCAGGGCTGAATGAGCACATGAATGAATGGGGCATCCAGGAGACAAAATTTATCAGGGGCACGTTTCCTCCAGACTCTTCCCCACTACTGCCCTTCCCTGGCCCTCCCTCTCCTCCTCCCCTGTCTACTTCCTTTTTTTATCCTAAAGCTGAATGCCTCTAATATTCCCACCCAGGGGGTCTCATCTGAAAGAAATGACGGACACATGGGAAAATTACTTAGCTCTGGATCTGAAATATCAGTTTTGCCCAGAAAATGTTGCAATCGTATGTTCATTGTACAGATGAACTGCTTTGATTCAAGAGAGAAGGTGACTTGGTCAAGACTGATGGGAAGGAAGATGATAGCGCAATTTACAAAACTTCTCTATGTCATCCCTTTAGGGTGACTCATCTTGTTACTAGGTTTGCTGCTGATTAACTCAGGGTGAACACTTTTTGGTGAACCCTGTGGTTATGAAGCTGGTGAAATCCCTAACCAACATTTTTTGCCTGAAGAAAGTTGTATTTATATCAATAATAATAATACTTGTGCTAAGAGCAAGCATCCGTGCCAGGAAGCTTCCTTGTCCTTTGCAGCAGGGAGTCTATAGTCCATGGCCCACAGACCAAATCTTGTTTTTGTAAAAGAGGTTTTATTGGAGCATAGCCATGCCAATTTGTTTATGTATCTGCTTTCTTGCTGCCCTGGCAGAATTGAATAATTGTGACAAAAACCATATGGTCTTCAAAGTCTGAAATGTTCACCATTGGCTCCTCATAAATGAAATAGCTGAACCCTAACCCTAACCCTAATTGAGACTGGATGGTAGATGGCGGATTTTTTGCATTTTACAGATAATGAAACTGAGGCTCACAGAGGACAAGTAGATTCCTTGAGGCTTTATGGAGACCAGAATCCAGAGATTCTGTCTTCAAAACTGTTTTCCTGGTGTGCTCTCCTGGAAGTCACAATGTCACTCTGACCTTGAAGGAGAAGGCAGGAGACTTGTTCTTAATATAGTCCAGAATTCCAAAAAACAGAATGCTCCAGCAGCATTTTCTTTTAGGGGCACACGCTCTGATTTATAATTACATAAAATACCTCCCAACTGATAACTTGAAAACAGTAACAGTTGTTTCCTTCGCTTCCAAATGAACAACTGGAGCAGGATTTGGAAGGAACGGAAGTTCTCCTCTCAGCATCAGCTAGTGGCTCCCGTGGGGCTGAGTATTTAATTCAAAGATGACTCACACCCAACTGGCAAGGTGGTTCTGACTCCTGGTTTCTCTTCACAGGAGCCTCTCCACAGTGTGTCTTGGGCTTCTTCACAGCATGGTGGCTGACTTCTAAGAGTGAGCATGCTAAGAGGCAGGAGGGGAGATGTGCCAACGTCTTAAAGCCCAGACCTAGAAACTGTGCCAGGGAACTGCTGCTGTGTGATATTGGTCTGCTTAGAGTCAAGGAAGGCAGCAGAGATCGCATCTCCTAATGGGAGAAGAGTTAGAGAATTTGGAGGGACATATTTAAAAAGCCCACAGCTCCTAAATTAGAAGCTTGGGATTAACATATACACATTACCAAAGAATGAAATAATCAACAAGGACCTACTGCATGGCACAGGGAACTCTACTCAATATTCTGTGATAATCTGTATGGGAAAAGAATCTGAAAAAGAGTGGGTATATGTTATATATAACCAAACCACCTTGCTGTACATGTGTGACTAACACAGCATTGTAAATCAATTATATTCCAATAGAAAATAAAAGTTAAATTAAAAAGATTATGGCACAAGGAACTATATTCAATATCCTGTGATAAACCATAATGGAACAGAATATGAAAAAGGGTGTATATATATGTGTGTGTGTGTGTGTGTGTGTGTGTGTGTATAACTGAGCCACTTTGTTGTACAGCAATGATTAATACAACATTGTAAATTAGCTATACTTGGGTAAACATTAAAAACAATAATTTTATTTTTTATTTGGCTGTGCTGGGTCTTCATTGCTGCTCAGCTTTTCTCTAGTTATGGAGAGTAGGGACGACTTTCTAGTTGCAGAGCATGGGTTTCTCATTGTGGTGGCTTCTCTCATTGGGGAGCACAGGCTCTAGAGTGTGTGGGCTTCAGTTTTTCAGTGCTAGGGCTCAGTAACTGAGGCTCCCCGGCTCTAGAGCACAGGTTCAATATTTGTGGTGCAGGGCTCAGTTGTTCCATGGTGTGTGGGATCTTCCCAGACCAGGGATCAAACCTGTGTCTCCTGCATTGGCAGACGTTTCTTTCTTTTTTTTTTTTTTTTTTTTTTTTTACCACTGAGCCACTGTCTCTGGGGTCGTACAGAGTCGGACATGACTGAAGCAACTTAGCAGCAGCAGAGCCACCAGGAAAGCCACAAAATAGGAGACGGCATTTGTGGGGGGAGGGGCCAGAGGCTGTAAAGACAGGTCGTGGTAGAGAGTTTGAGAAGCCTGGGGTGCAGCCAGCTATTTGGTGTGTCTGGAGCATAGTTGGGGTGGAGGGGGTCCAGTGGGGTCCTGGCCGGGAAGGGACTTGCATCGTAGGGGCTTGGATTTTCCCTCACAGGTACTGGGGCTCCTTCTGAATGTTGACATGTGCAAGGGGAGGAATATTGGATTTGGCCAGCACCAGCCATCTTGAGCTTGGGCCCTTGCTAGTTTGATGCGATCTGCAGACTGACAGCACCGCCCTGGAGTTACGCAGAAGTGTGGCATCTGGGCTTCCTTGGTGGCTGGAGTGTGTGGAAGTGCCCAGCAGAAGATGCAGCACAGGGGAGGGAGCCACATGCTTCTGGTCCGTAACCTCAGACTCCAAGCCGGGCCAACCATCCTGGCATGCCAGGGGCAATAAACCGAAGGGTCTGGTTTCATTTCACAAACCACATTTGCCCAGAGCTCCTCCTTGCAGGGAAGTGACCTTTCTCACATGCTGAGAAGATGCACATGAGGCTGGCGACCAGGCAACCAAAGGATCTTGCAAAACTCCTGATTTTCTCATTGCTGCAGAGGAATGGTAGGGAGAGAGGAAGTGGGGCATCCCTCTTTCCGGCATGGTCTTCAGGGCTCTGCTTGCTTTGGGATCTTAAGACCATGTTTAGGAAGATGGACTTGCCCTGAAGGTCTTTCTTCCTCTCCTTTTCCTTCTCCTCCTTTCATTGTTCCTCTTCCTCTTTTCTATTGACTTCCTTGACGCTGCTCCCCTGATAGTGAGACAGTGAATGCATCCAGGCTCTGCTGAACTTGGCAGCAGGGCTGGGCAGATGATGGAGGACAAAAAGGCAGGAGGTTGGTTCACAGAACTTTCAGAAGTTTCAAAGACATAGAACTTATTGGCTGAAGCACCCATGGTGGGGTTTAGACCCATGGGAACAGGTGAGCAAGTCAGGACCCTGCTCGTCTTCCCATTGGCCAGACTTTATCCATCCCTGAATGCTCAGGTCAGAGATGTTTGCACCTTGACATTCCCAAGGCATTCATTTCTGCGGCAGATGATGACTAACCCTTTCCTGCGAGCAGCCAGGACTCTGCTGTCCTTGAAGAGAGCTTGAGTAATGGGTGCCATTCTGCATTGTGGCTCAGCCTCCTGAGTGACCCCTGCCACACACTCTCATGATATCCACACATATGCATGCTCCCTTGCACACCCACAGCATGTGTACAATGCTTTTCACCCATCCACACACTCCCACATACCCTGTAGGTATAGGTACTTGGACTGCATGGTTCCCTCTTCTCACAGGCATGTCGCACCCACCATCTCCAGCAGGGAACTTTATTGTCCATGCTCCCAGGTGTCTGCAGACTTGAGACTGGCAGTGATAGAGTGGGCCTTTTGGTGACACTTCTATAAAACCCCATAAATCGCCTCTGTGAGACCTCGCGTGCGGATTTTTATTTTCCTCAATAAATACACACATTCTTATTTCCTAACAGCTCCAGCCTTGGCCGAGTGCCCAGCCAAGGGGTACACTTTCTGTGTGTCTGACTGGGGTGGGTTGTGGACAAGAATGGGGACCACTTTCTTGGTTGTTTGAGGCCTAAGACATTCTCTGTGATCTGAGATAAGAGAGGCCTGATTTAAGGGAGACTTTGGGGAGGTCATCTTCTCCAGTGGCAAATCATACCTTTCACCTTGCAAGGCATTCTTATTTTTATCTATTCAGTTATTCCACCCAAATTTAGAGTTTAGGTGGAATAAGCGAATAGATAAATTCTTTGCCTAAACTCTTTTAGGCATGAGCTACTATTAAACCTTGAAGGAGGACATGGAAACCCACTCTAATATTCTTGCCTGGAGAATCCCATGGACAGAGGAGCCTGGCAGGCCACAGTCCATGGGGTTGCAGAGTTGGACATGACTGAGCATCCACACAGTTTTTCTCAATGTGGAAAGGATAAACAAAATTATGTGATGCTCAAGGCCAGGTAAATCCTTAGAATCTGTGTTTATGAAAATGCTCGGGCTCCCTCTGATGCAGGTGGTTTTGGTCACACTTAGGGAATAAAGGTCTTTTACGATTTTGACTTGGGTCTTGGGGTATAAACCACATTTCACGCTTTCTTAAAATAAGGATATCTTGGAAATAATAACTTTGAAGAAGTAAGGAACCGTTCCCAGGGAAAACACTTTTCATGCAGAAGCTTGATGGAACTTAAAAGCTTTAAGAACTTTGGTGTTGACCCTCTGGAGAGGCTGGCTGAGGCCAGGCTGTCTGCCACCTTGTATGTCCAGGGCAGCTCATCACCTCTCCTGGCTTTGCTATTAACATGGATTCACTGTTGTCTGCCCCTTCTTAAAAAATAATTCCATTACTTATGAGTTGATAAATATCCCTTACAAAGTGCTTCGAGGAGGCTGTTGTAATTTCCATTTTATGAACTGAGAAGCAGAGGTGTCAAAGCAGAGTTCCATTGCCAGTGAGTGGTAGAGCCTGAACTACAAATCCAGCTCTCTGACCTCTGGGAAAGTTTGTTTATTGCCCAAATGCTCCTGATTTTGAGGGGTTAGCAGGTGGTAAGGTTCCAGGGGGCCAGTAGGATGTATGCTAAGGGTCCCAAGGCTACATAGTTCCTGCCCACAAGATCTCATGGAATGGAGGGAAGGCAGAGAAAAGGGAAGTGAAGTCTGGGGTTAGGGATGGGAAGGAAGGATAGGAGGGTCTCTCACTCAGCACTTCTTCATTTTGGGACATCAAATAATACTAACTTGTTGCCATGTCTGGAGCAGAGGAGTGGAAGGTAAAACAAAAGAGAAACTGATTCTCTGCGGCTTTTAAAGTTTCAAGTGTGGCCAGAGTGGAGGAGAGGGAGGTTTACACCCTCACTTTGACTTGATATTCCGGGAAGTCCGTTAGGAAGGAGCCACCAGCAGTCTATGAAAGCCACAGAGGTCACAAGAGGAGCCCCATCAGCTTTGATGCACTCGCTTCTCTCCGTGGGTCCCCAAAATCATGCTGCCAGTGATTGGGAAGGGGACAGTTCTTGCCTCTGGGGCACGCCCGCTGAGTGGGGTGTCTGAGCAGATGCAAAAACAAAGACCAATCACTCACAGAGTCTGTGCTCATCTGAGAGGCTTCCAGAAAACACTGGGAGAAATATGATGTCATTCTGACTCTTCTGACCCACCCACACAACCGCCATAAGCCATTTCATTTGCTCAAAGTGTTGCAGGTTTAACATTATGGCTGGGATCAGATAGGCGATTTTTCTGCTGGTCTTACCCAGGGTTGCACCTTCTGCTGTGGTCCTTGGTGGGTTTGCTGGGGACCGGTTGTTCTAGAGAACCTCAGATGGCACGACTTTTCTCTATTCCTTTTCATATAGTCCTTCTTGAAGGAAGGGGTTGCAAAGTCACATGAGAAAGTGAGCGGCATGGGGACGTCCCTGGCATTCCAGTGGTTAAGACTTCACCTTCCAGTGCAGAGGGTGTAGTTTCGATCCCTTGTTGGGGAACTAAGATCCCACATGCTTTGCTGCCAAAAAACCAAAACATGAAACAGAAGCAATATTGCAATAAACTCAAGAAAGACTGTAAAAATGGTCCACATCAAAAAAGTCTTTAGAAAAAAATAGGTTAGATGCACCTAGGAATGGGAGGAGCCGTAGCACCCAAATTTGTAAATGCTATGCTATAAAATACAGATCATAAAAGGAAAAAAAGAGGATGATACCCAGTGCTGGTAAGGATACAGCGAGATAAACTGTCTTTTGTATATATCTGACGGGCCTATTAAAGGTATAATAAAAAATAATTTGGCAATATATTTCACGAATGGTAAACAGTGAATGGACTTCGATTCAGCGTTTCTCTAGCTTGAAGTTTATCCTAAAGAAATAGTCAGAGTTCTATGTATGCAATAATTATGTGCCAGACTTTTTATACATAGCATTATTTGTAAATGAAAACTGGACACAATCTAAATGTAAAATATTAGAGGAATTAATGACATCATCTCCATATGATAGAACATTACATAATCTTTAATGTCATGTTTGAGGATACACAATAATTTTGAAAAATAGGATTCATGACAAAATAATGATAAAAGTAAATGATATTTTGAGATATACACAATAGTTATAATATGGCATGAAAATAGGGATTGATCCACTGATTACAAAGCTATAAAAATTACTAATACTGGGACTTCCTTGATGATCCAGTGGTTAAGAGTTTGCATTTTCCATTGCAAAGGACATGGGTTTGATCTTTGGTTCGGGAACTAAGATTCTACATGTCAATCAAAAGATAAAATAAATACATAAATAAATACTTGTTACAAAAGCTGCTAATACTATGGTTATAGGTTGTCTACATTCATAACAGACAAAAATGCTAATTTTCAGTTAGAGACTGATGAAAATAAAAATATAATTTTCTCTTCATCTCAATTCAAGGATCTTCTGAATTCTTACTATGGACCAGTTGGGATCCACAGGCTCTGGGGGGAGAACCCTTGTATTAGGCCTTCCTGTTCTTCAACACTGTGCCATGTTAAATCCCATTTTCTTACGATATGGTAGATATGACATTACATTTCTCTTCCTCCCTTTCTCCCCTCACAGTTTGTCTTGGGAAACTTGGAAATCTTCTCACTATTCCTGTGAGTGCTTCTGCAATCTCTGGTTCCTGATTTGGAAATTGGCTCTTGCCTTTTCTCTGATTGTTCACAACCCATCAGGGTGGTTTTAGCCAAAAGAATTGGTCATTGACTCCTTTTGTAATTATAATAGTCAACATTCACAGAGCGTTGTTCTGAAGAGGGCACTATTTCTTTTTATTTTCACAGATGGGAGTCCTGTAGCTAAGCTGAAGTGCTGTACTGCCTTCCTTTAGTGACACCCAGAAGAAAATTAAATCTTAGGATCAGCCATCTTTGGAAGGTAGTTGCTATTTCAGAGTACCATTTTGTTTCCTCTGGCTCCTTTCTAACTCTTCCATAAGAGTCTGGTACATAGGAGAAAGCTGGCACATAGGAAGGAAGAAAACTGCAGAAGGCACTCTGAGAAGCAGAGAGGAGGACTGCCTGGTTCCAGTTTGTTTTGAGGCCTGGCTGGAACCTGTACCCTGGGTTTTGTGTGATCCCACATGGCTTTCTTTCCTTTTTTAAAAAAAATTTATTTAGCTGCACCAGCTCATAGTTGCAGCCCGGGGGTCTTTGATCTTCTGGATCTTTAGTTGTGGCATGTGGGATCTTAGTTCCCTGACCAGGGGTAGAACCCAGGCCCCTCTTCATTGGGAGCATGGAGTCTTAGCCACTGGACCACCAGGGAAGTTCTCCAGCCACCAATATGGCTTTCTATCACAGGCCCCTTTAAGCTTAAGCTGGCTTCAGATGGTTCCTACTACTTGTGGCCAAGAGTGTTTAACAAATGAGTAATAGACACACATCACTTTTAGAACTGGGCTTCCCAGGGGGCGCTAGTGGTAAAGAAACTGCCGGCCAATGCAGGAGACATAAGAGACATAGTTTTGATCCCTGGATGAGGAAGATCCCCCAGAGGAGAGCATGGCAACGCACTCCAGTATTCTTGCCTGGAGAATCCCATGAACAGTGAAGTCTGGCTGGCTGCAGTCCATAGAGTCGCACAGAGTCAGACACTCTGTGCAACTTAGCATGCACGCACGCACGCATGCACTTTCAGAAGAAGGAGAACACATGTTGTTAGCAAGGATTACCAACTGTGGGAAAAGGGTTATTCTCTGAGTCCTTGACCCTGGGCTGTCTTATTCTAGGGGTGATATAAGTGCTAAGAATGATGGTGGAAGTGATTTTGGGGAATGCCTGGAGGTGGCTGATGCACATGGCGTCTCTATGTGTCTCTATGTGTTAGGGAGAACACGCAGCCTTGTTTGTTTCTTCTGTAGCCAGGTTCACGTATTCCTCTTATCTTAGTCACTCTTCTAGGACATGCGTGTGTGCTTAAGTGCCTGTGGCTCCATGGACTTGGAGCCCATCAGGCTCCTCTGTCCTTGGAGTTTTCCAGGTAAGATTTCCTCCTCTAGGGGATCTTCCCAACCCAAGGATCTAAACCCTTTCTCCTGTATTGGCAGGCGGATTCTTTACCACTGAATTACCTGGGAAGCCCTCTTCCTAGGACAAATAACCTTTTACGCATGTAAATGTTTATTTGCTAAGTTTGGCTTTCTGTATTTCCTCCTTTTTGGAGTAAGAGAAAAAGTGAAAGTGTTATTTGTTCAGCCATATCTGACTCTTTGCGACCCGATGGACTGGGGCCCACCAGGCTCCTCTGTCCATAGGATTTCCCAGGCAACAGTACTAGAGTGGGTTGTAATTTCCTTCTCTAGGGGATCTTCATGACCCAGGGCTCGAACCTGCGTTTCCTGGGTCTCCTGCATTACAGGTGGATTCTTTACAGTCTGAGCCACCAGAGGAGCCCTGTTTGAAGTATATCCTCCTGTAAAACATAGGCCCTGTCTGTATCTCTGGAACTGAAAGCCTCAGGAAAGGGTGAATACTTGATGGCTACCATGACATGCTTTATACTTAGTGGATCATGATATCGGTGAAGGCTGTGCCTCCCATCATGGGACTTTGTATTTTTAATGTCAGCCCCAATCTCTACCACCACAAATGCTGGCCCATAAAGGAAACTTACTGCATTCCATTAGTGCTGGGAAAAATGGTCTTAGGTCATTTGCCCTTGTTGCAAACTTGGTCTTATCCTAATTCTTCTGGGTTTGAAGCTTGCATTTAACCTCTTTGGTATGAAGTGACTGCTTTTCTTTAAGGAATCTGACTTCATCTTATTTCATTATGTTTGGGCTACCTTGGGTAAAAGACTATAGTCAGCCCTCAGAATCTCAACCCCAGTCTCGGGCTTACCAGCTGAAACTCAGCTCTGGAATGCCAACCTTGAGTGTGCTTGGGGTGGGCATGGATAATACAGACTAGGAGACAAGGGTGGTCATTTTGGTCAGAATTCTTTCATTTTCAAGTCGAAAGAAACCGAATTCAAACCAGTCCAGGCATATCAGGCAACATTTTGGCATAAGTAACTGAAAATAGAGGCATGGTTAGATCCAAGGAGTCTGATTTTTAGTAGAGCTTCTTTCCTTCCTTCTGATCTGCTGCTTTCTGGGTGTATTTCATTTTAAGTAAGGTCCCCTTACCTTAAGTGATCTCTAGCCATTTTAGGTTTACTCATATCTTTGTGATCCCAGTGAGAGAGTAAAAACCACAGTCATCTTTCCCAGTATCTGCTAAAACACAGACTTGAGCCTTGGGCCCAAATTTTGGGCAGTGATGGAACCACATGGGATGCGAAAGGGAGAAAACAGAGGTGTGATGGGAAGATCCAAACAGTGGATGACCCATTGCAGTGGGGGCGGCAGGAAGGGTGATGATGGTGGAGAGGATGAGCAGGTGCCTGCTGAGGGTGAGAGGAACGCGGGGTGCTGTGCATCGGGCCATGGAAATGGTGATGCTGGTTACGGTGGTGATGGAGGGCTGGTGATGGTGAGGAGTGAGGGGAATAGATATGCTCTGGCCCCACTAATTCCGTGACCACAGTGCAGTCGGACGGTGCCTCCAGCCCCATTAGTGGAGACACATGATTTCCTGTGGTTCTTGCCTTTAAGGGCAGAAAGGGCTGCACATTCGTCCTAGAAGAAATTCAATGGTTCCTGAGTCAGCAAGCTCCCCAGGCTTGTGGAAGCAGATCACATGGTATCTCAGAAGGATACCTATGTATGTGAGCAGAAAAACAGAGCCAAACAAGAGTCCACCACCAGGACGGCAGGAAATGTGGTCAGCTTTCTTTGAGCACCAAGGGAGGTGAGGCCAAGATGAAAGGTCACTGGCTTTTACTAATGAAGAGACACAGAAACTGCTGATTTAAAGGATAATAATAATAAAAAAAAAACCACCCTGGGGGACATTTTATTGCATTTAGAAAAAGTCCAATTTCATCTCTCATATAAAAAAATAAAAAAGGAGCATCTTGATTTCCATAAAAGCCAACAGATTAATATAAAAAGAAAACGTTCCTGGCCAAGAACGGAGCCAGAGTCATGTTCATGTGTAAGCCTGACCTAACTCCTCCAGCCTCATGTGAGCATCTGCATTTGGCACACAGATCCCTTGTTCTGTAAAAACTATTTCAGGAACACTTTGAAAGGGCTGCCCAGTGATGGCTGCCTCATTTGGGATTTATTATAATATCATTAAGAGGGGTTATATCACTTGGTATAATGTCAGACACATTGTAGCCTGTGGTTTTATGATGTGGACAAATATCACACTCAGGAATAAGATGGCTCTGAACAAATCAGTTCCATCTGGGTCCTACTGTAAATAGAGCTTTTCCCTTCTGCTGCTGGAAGACAGATTCTTGTCAGCATCCAGCCCCTTGACTTTCCATCTTGCAGGGTCTGTCTCTTCTAGAACTCCTTCCTCCTCAAGCTCTGCTGCTTAGAAGAGAGATAAAGAGAGACGATCTGTAAGATCCAAAAACCTATTAGAGGGAGGAAGATGCTTGTCGAGGAAGGTGCTTGTCAAGGAAGGCAGGGAGAGAGGGGAATTAGCTTTTCTCCAGTGCCTGCTCTGTGTCTGAGCTTGGGCTAGATGGTTCCATCGGTATCTCCTCGTGTCCTCATAATGGACCTAGAGAGGGAGTAGACATCCTGCAACTATCTTACAAAATAATCCTGAAACTTGACATGATTAAAAATAATATCCGAGTCAAATTTTGTAAACTAATAATGAACAGGGTTTTTAAAAAAGGTTTTTTTTTTTTTTAATGTGGACCATTTTTAAAGTCTTTATGGAATTTGTTGTAATATTACTTCTGTTTTATGTTTTGTGTTTTTGGCGAGGAGGCATGTGAGATCTTAACTCCCCAACTAGGGATTGAACACACACCCCCTATATTGGAAGGTGAAGTCTTAACCACTGGACCACCAGAGAAGTCCCCATGGAATAGGGTTTTGGGATTTATCTGATTCCGAAGTCTGCAACCTCTCGTGATACTGCTCAAATGTCTGCACGTTCATGAGCAAATTATTCATGGGAGAGGAGGGATCAGAAAATAGGGGTGCATGTTGGATTTAGTTAAAGACTCAATCATTTAAAAAGCAAATAGGAGCATGGTGTAACCACTTTGGAACACTACTGGGTGGTTTCTAATGAAGTATCTGCCTTCCTTGTGACCCAGCCATATCATTCCCAAGAGAAATGAGTACATAGGTCCACCAAGAGACTTGTCCAAGAATGTTCCTAGCAGCTGTTTCATAGTAGTCAGGAACTGGAAACAACCCAAATGCACATAAGTAAGAAACTGGATAAACAAATGGTGATGTGTTCATATAATAGACTACTACACTGAATTAAAAATAATAAAACTCAGGGTAAATGGTGAATCTTAAAAGTGTCCTACTGAGCTAAACAAGATGGACACAAAAGAGAGCATAAAGCATGATTCCGGTTAGGTGAATTTCAAGAATGAAGAAAATTGAACAAAGGTGAAGGAAGTCATATCGAGTTTACCTCTGGGGTAAGGGGTAGACATTGCCTGGGAAGGAGCATGAGAAAACTTTCTGAAGCTGTTGTTTACTCACTTAGTCATGTCTGAGTCTTTGCGACCCCCTGGACTGTAGCCTGCCAGGCTCCTCCATACTTGGGATTTCCCAGGCAATAATACTAGAGTGGGTTGATATTTCCTATCCTAGGGGATCTTCCTGACCCAGGTATTGAACTCTCGTCTCCTGCATTGGCAGGCTGATTCTTTATTGTTGACTCACCAGGGAAGCCCTCTAAAGCTGTAGAAACGTTCTACCTCTTGACCTGGGTGGGTGTTACATGGGTTTATACATAAAATTCATTGCATTGTTTATTTAACTGTTGAGAGACCAAACCTCAATCAACAAGCAGAAAATAATAGTTTAATAGAAAAATTAGGAGAAAGTAGTCCAACTTTGGTACTTCCAACTGTTTTCTTTTTAAATGTCCTTTTAGTTCAACTATAGTCATTAAAAAAGTAGCATGGAAATATGGAAAGGTTATGTTATGTTATCATACCAGATGTTGGATCTTCAGAGAGAATAACTAAGTGAATGGTTGATTGATTTCTAGTACTTCTTAATAGGGGTCTTCCTAGGTGGCTCAGTGGTAAAGAATACACCTACCAATGTAGGCCACAGGAAACCTGGGTTTGACCCCTGGGTCAGAAAGATCCCCTGGTAAAGGACATGGCAACCCACTCCAGGATGCTTGCCTGGAGAATGCCATAGACAGAGGAGGCTGGTGGGCTCCGGGCCATGGGGTCGCAACGAGGTGAACAGAATGGAAGCATAACACATACTTGTTACGTACACTGAGAACACACACTTCTTAACGTAGAAGATGAGATGTTATTTTCTTCCCTTAACAAACTGTAACTTGCATCTCCCACATGTCCCTGGCCCATCTTCCTTTCCCCTTCTTCCTCTTCCTCCAATTGCATTCACCTTGGTGTTACACAGACTGTGATAGAACAAGGGATTTTAGATGAAGAGAAAGAAAAGGAAGAAAGAAAACTGACCCACTTTCATGATGGTGTCAAAATATAATGAAGTACTCACCATAGTTTTGTCTTTTTTTTTCCATTGTAGTTCAACACATAAACTGGCAATGCAATCAGTTTATTTCTGCCAAAAAAAGATGGTCAAAAAATGAGAGTGTTAATTTATTTGAACAGACAAGTGTCAAATTCAGTCTGAAAAACAATACCACGCTGTTACACTGGTGCCTGCTGTCAAGGAATGCAAACATGATTTTATTAACATCCTTCTAAGGAAGTCCATTTGCAAACTGGAATGGGTGGTTTATTCTAATTTTATTTTTTAAAAGGATAATATGGTAGAGTCTATTTATTTATTTATTTTTATTTGTGTCTGTGCTGGGTCTTCCTTGCTGCTCCGGCTTTTCTCTAGTTGTGGTGAGAGGAAGCCACTCTTTGTCGCAGTGTGCAGAGTTCTCTTTGCTGGGGCTTCTCTAGTTGCAGAGGACGGGCTCTAGAGCACAAGCTCAAAAGTTGTGGCTCATAGGCACAGTTGCTCCACAGCATGTGGGATCTGCCCAGATCAGGGATCGAGCCTGTGTCTCCTATATCGGCGGGAGGATTCTTTGCCACTGAGCCACCAAGGAAGCCTGGAATGGGTGTTTATTATATTTTTTTTCCACCGACCCTATGATCTCCATGGTCTCATTGAAGCTTAGGGGAGAATAGTTCTCATGTAAGTTGAGGTTACGGAGACAGATATTCTGAGTAGTTTGGATCACGTGTCTACACTGTCCTGTGCCATGAAATTGTGTGCAGCTCCTTGCTTCTCTTTATGTGGATCTGGGTTACTTGGAGCAGGGACTCTGCTGTCCTGGGTTCTCATCTCTTTGGTTGCCTGAGCATGGCTCAGGCCATCGCTGGTGTCCAGAGTCTGCCTTTGACCTCCCTGCCCTTCTGTGTGGGTGGAAGCAATGATCCCTGGTACCTGGCTAATGGCATCTTCTTATTTTGTAGACATGGTTGTCCTGAATCCACAGGGGAGGATGGCGAATGAGTCAGGGTGAGTGAAAAAGGAATAGCTTGATGGTGGAAATGCAGGGGACTCTTGGGTTAAATTTACTGCCCTGTCCCTCCCTCCTCCAAACCATGACCTGTTCTACACTTCCCAATTGAAGGGAATGTGAGAGCACAGCTAGTATTATCACTGGTGGGGTGTAAATTGTCTGGGCTGGCACAGAACAGAAGACCCAAATGCCAGTTGTTGACCTCAGCGGCATCCACCTAATTCCTAGTGCAAAAGCTTGGCCTGATGATGGGAGCTGGGTCACAGTTACTCACGGATGCTCATGGCTATCTGGCCCAGGACTCAAACCCTCCCTGTTCACGGCAGGAAGTCATATGAGGCCGAAAGATATGAAATTAACTGTCCTTCTCTGCACCTCAGTCTGTAAATGTGATTCGTCTGCAAAACATGAGGATAACAGGGCCAGTATTTTTTTCTTAATTGAAACCCTCAGACTTTAATTTCACCCCGTTCTTATAAAATGGATGTTTTCTCAGCTACATGAGGACACTTAAAGTTTTAGTATGCTGAGTTTTTAAACATCATCCAAATGTTTTTATGTTTTCTTTTCCATGTACTGTGGTCATTCTTTGCTTACACAGTACATTCCACAAATATTTATTGAGTACCTAGTATATGCTAGGCATACTTTTGGCAATGAGAGCAAAGAAACAAAGGAAGTAGACCAAGTTCCTATTATGACCAGGCTTGTATTCTAGTGAGTAGACAAAGCATAAGGGAAAAAAAACAAGTGGACGATGCCAGTTAGTGAGATGCAGTATTAATGAGAAGCAAAATAAAGTTTGAGGGTGGAGAGGATAGGTCAGGGGCTGTGGTTGTAGTTAGAGAGATAAAGAAAGAACTTGCTAATGAAGACCCATAATCCATTTGTTCTCCAAGCATGTATAAGTGTGGTAGACTTTAGAAATGGCTTGGCAGCAGGGCTACCAAGAGGGAGCTTATACCAAAGCATCACAAGCCTGCTTTGAGATGACCTGCTTAAAATATCCTTGGGTCCCTGGACCCCAAAGGCTCTTTGGCCCCTCTCTGAGCTAATACAATTGCAACCTTTTTCTTTTGTTAAAATTTATTTATTTATTTTAATTGGAGGGTAATCACCTTACAATATTGTGATGGTGTTTGCCATGCATCAGTTTGAATGGGCCATAGGTATATATGTGTCCCCTCCGACCTAAACCCGCCTCCTAACTCCCTCCCCACCATGTCACTCCAGTTTGTCACCAAGCACCAGCTTTGGGTGCCCTGGGTCATACATCACACTTGCACTGGTATTCCTGTTTTACACACGGTAATGTAAATGCTTCAGTGCTCTTCTCACAAATCATCCCCCCACTCTTTCTCCCACTGAGTCCGAAAGACTGTTCTTTACATCTGTGTCGCCTTTGCTGCCCTGCATGTAGGACTGTCAATACTATCTTTCTCGATTCCATATGTGTTTGTTAGGATATGGTGTTTGTCTTGATGGCTCTTTAACTCCTTCCCTACCACTTCTCCATCTCTCCTCCTCATAGCTTCTTTGATGTGTTGCTCTCAAAATCTCCAGATTCCTCCGATGTTGTGCAGAAATGTTTGGTTGTCCTTGGCTCTAACTCTATTTTTGGTCAATATTTATACATCCAAATTCATCAACATCCTCAGCAGGACAGGGGCCTTTATTAAACATGACACATTTTCTTTAGAGAGCAGCAGTGACTAGAGAGAGAAAAATGCCAAGAACGAGGCACGTGTGTATAAACCTTGTCTGGATGCTGGGGCGGTGTACTCTGCTGTGTCTGTCTAGAGTGTTGAGGCTGGGGCTGCACCCTCACAAAGGAAAAGAAATGAATGTTTATAGATCAGAGGCACCCAAAGGGGAAGCAGATCCTGCAGAAAGATGTGGGAAGGTGGAAAGAAAACCTCAGATCAGAGAGATTACCTCTTCGGGTTTTGCTCTCTAGGGATCGATATTCAGGATGGGTTTCCAAGAATAGGAGTCTGTGTTTCATCTGGGGGTGCAGCAACATGACTATATAAACTAGTAACCTGGAGACGCTTCCACAAGAAGGAGTCATGTGCAGTCGAAGAACCACAGCTGGCAGTCAGCTTTCAGTAATATCATGTGACAATTCTGTTCTCTGAGAGTGTTCAATAAAGGCACAACCCTTGAGGAAGGCAATGGATCTCAGCATTTAGTAGGTACATCCTCTTTGATCTAATGATTCTACTTCCAGAAACGTGACCTGGAGATCTGCTTTTATACAGCGTATGAACAAGGATTAGTTGTTGAATCCAAGTTTGTGATAACAAATCCCCGGAAACAATCTCAATATATTGGGAGCTTTTTAAATTTAAGAAATGATACTTTTTACAACTTTTCATTTCATATTGGAGTATAACTGATTAGGGCTTCCCAGGTTAAAGAATCCACCTGCAATGCAGGAGCCACAGGAGACATGGATTCGATCCCTGGGTTGGGAAGATCCCCTGGAGGAGGGTCCTCTGGAGAAGGGCACTGCAACCCACTCCAGTATTCTTGCCTGGAGAATCCCATGGACAGAGGAGCCTGGCGGGGCTACAGTCCACAGGGTGGCAAAGAGTCGGCCGTGACTGAAGCGACTTAGCATGCATGCATAGCTGATTAACAATGATGAGACAGTTTCAGCAAAAGGGCTCAGCCATACATATACATGTACACATTTTCCCTCAAACTCCCCTCCCATCCAGGCTGCCACATAACACTGAACAGAGTTCCCTGTGCTGTACAGTAGGTCTTTGTTGGTTACCCATTTTAAAAACAACAGTGTGTACATGTCTACCCCAAACTCCCTAACTATCCCTTGCCCCCATCCTTCCCTGCTGGCAACCATACATTTATTCTCTAAGTCTGTGAGTCTGCTTCTGTTTTGTAAATAAGTTCATTTGTAAGAAACAATACATTAAAAGGTGCTTATAATTGTAACCATTGTAAAGAATGAAGACACTGCTCATGGACTGATAGGGAATGATATTCAAGTTGGATTGCTGAGTGGAAGTCACCGAGGGAAGGATGCTACCCACAGGATTTTTTTCAGAGATTCTCTCATTGGTTAAATAACAAAATAAAGAGGCAATAAAAATTCTGTGGTGAAGGATCTTTTTAAAAAAGTACTAGAGAATTTTCTTAGGCTTCGTAGAGGCAGTCTTGCAAAGATATTTCCTGTAGAAAGCCTTTGGCTGAGGTAGCATTAGACCGAGCTGTCTCACCTCCTGGGCACAGTCCCTCCTGATCTGGATGTCCTGGTTCCCCAGGAACTGCTGTGCAAGTACCTAGCATGGTTCCTGGCATGTAGTGGGTCTCCATCTTGGCAGGAACTCACCACTGCCCTTCTCTCTTGCTAGACAGTTCCAATTCTTAGGAGAAACCTTATTTTGAGCTCAACTGCTTGCCAGGAGAATCCCATGGACTGAGGAGTCTGGCCAGCTACAGTCCATGGGGTCGCAAAGAGTTGGACACGACTGAAGTGGCTTAGTACGCATGCACACCTCTTTTTAAGCCCCAGCAGGAGTTCTGGCTTGGCTCTGAATGGGGGTCACTCATGTAGGGAGTATCATCACCTTGGATGCACAGATTCTCCAGCGCTGACTCTGAAGCTGAGACGACCTTTCCACGCTTCTGAGATGGGTTTTGCACCAAGGGCATGGTGAGCCCAGTGCTGTTGCTAACATTTTCTGAGATCTGAAGCCTCTATCCCTGTACTAGTGAGCTCTTCATTGCTGCATTCTTGGCCTCTTCCTCTAGTTCTGGAAAGTTCAGGAGCTAGATCTTTAAAAAGTCTTCTCCGACTGACTTCACGTTCAAGACTGTTGGCCATCTCAGCTCTGCTTTATGTATTTTAATTAATTGTTACTCTCTGGTGCCCGAGGTGATTTTTTTTTTTTTAACCCAAGAAGAACAAACTTAAGAAAATCAAATAAATAAATACTAATGAACAGAGAAGTGAGGCTTGGCGAGGTTAATTGAGTTTCTGGGGCTGCAAACAGCTTGAGAGCAGTGGCTGACTCAGGGAGGGGAGCCGGTCTGGTCACCTCCTCCGTGCTCCGACCACATTGTCATTTTACTGCTGAAATGTGTGCCTTCTTAGTAGCTGAGATAGAAGCAAAAGTTACTTTTTCAGCACCTTATTGGGTCTTTTCTCCACTTAAGAGTATTGATTTTTCTCTTCTCTTGGTCTGGGATGGAGCTGAATGGAGTCTTTCTGAGTCTGAACATCGAGCCAGTGGGTGTGGTGCCAGTGTGTTTGAGTGCCAGTGACCATGAATGCTTGTGCCCATGAGCCCACAGTCTCACTGGGATGGCCCAATTATGTAAAAGCTCTGAAATACCATAACAACCTGGCCTGGTGTGTACATGGGAGGAGGAAGTTATCCAGGGTTCATTATATTGTTCTAATCACACCATTTACTGTAATGAGACACAAAATTGTGCCAGTTTCACAATTATGATACGTATCAGGGCTTAATTGTATATACAAGATGGCCTATTTGATTGAGTCATGGACCAGATTGTCCATGGACCAGATTTGATTGTAATGGACCAGAGATTCTCACTTCACATGCTTCCCTTTTCTTCCCAACAAAGAAGCTTCTAGAACTGATAGACTTATGGGCTGCTGGAGAATCAGCTCACCCCATAAGCCAACATCTCCTGGCTTTCCAAATAATGAGGAAACACTGGAATCCCATGACTAGAGAGCAAAGGAGACTGAATAAATAAAAACAGGCATGATAAAAATATCACGGCTTTCGATAGTCCTTGCACACACATCTGGGTTCCATTTGTTGGGATCTTCTCATTTGTTAAATGACCAAAAAGAAAAAAAAGAGAGCGAGAGCTAATAAAAATTCTGTGGTTAAAGGTCTCTTAAAAAGTACTAGAAAAGCAAGCTCAGTCTTTGCTGCATTTGTTGCTGATTATGGTAAAAGTGGGGAGAGATATTGACCCTTGTGACTTGGATCTGGACCATGCTGATGAACTCCCAGAGACTCGGGTGTTTGTCACTGTCTGATGCTCGTGGAACTTGGGCAGGGGAGGGATGGAGGGAGAGGTCCTTGCAAGGACCTTGCTTGGCCATATGAATTGCCTTCATGAGGGTCACTGTTGCGCTCTGGGGTCCATTTCTGGAAATGCCTCCAGTAGTCAAAAGCATGTTACCAAAGACGCATCTCATGGGAGGGAGGAGGTGATGAGGAAAAGATGCAAGTTGAGAAGGAAGGATGAATAAGACTCCTCCACTATGTCCCTGGGTACCAGGTGTTGGGCAGCAGGACCAGTGGTGACCCTCCGCCCCACTGGCAGGCAGAAAGATATCTGGTTTTAGAGACAGCCTTTTCTACCTAGGACTACCAAAAGACTCCCATAAAAATCTGTGTAGCCCCGGTCTGGGTAGTTGGCAGCTGCTCTTTGTTCATGCTGTGAGGCCCTAACTCTAGGGAGAAAGACTGACCTACCTGTTGGGCAAGCAGTGTCACCTGATACCAAGTTATTTTCCCTTCATTCACTAGTTCACTCATTCATTCCTTTATTAGCTTCTATATGAGCCTTGACAAGTGTTAAGGCTCCAGAAATTCAAAACCAAGTAGACATAATGCTGTCAGGAACTTCGTAGCTCAGTGGGAAAGTGGTCATTGCTGTTTAGTTGCTAAGTCATGTCCAGCTCTCTCGTGAGTCCATGAACTGAAGCCCACTAGGCTCCCTCTGTCTATGGATTTCCCAGGCAAGAATACTGGAGTGGGTTGCCATTTCTTTCTCCAGGGGATCTTTCCAACCCAGGGATCGAATCCAAGTCTCTTGCCTTGGCAGGTAGATTCTCTACCTCTGAGCCATCGAGGTGTACAAGAAAATATACAATACTTGGTGGAGGTACTATCTTAGCTGAGGTTTCACAGAGGCAGGTATAATAATTGCTGCCTGGTTGGGAATGAGTCTGTACAGGAGATGATGCTTGAAGTAGCCAGAGAAATTCACCAGGTGGATGAGTTGGAGAGAGAGTTTTTTTTTTTTCCTGGTCCAGGGATTTGGGTCATTAAAGGCAAAGAAACCTGAAGTAGTCAAGGGGTTTGAGAAGGCCACAGGCTGAGCACAAATAAACCAGTTTCTAATGAAATGTATTGATCAACCAACTCAATACAGTGAATGCTTTTGGATTCTCATCTAGGGCCCTTCCCAGGTGTCGCGACGATGCAGGTGAGTGGAGATGCATATGTAAGACTCAGGCTTTGTCCAGGAGGAGTTTCAAGGCTCGGGAGGCAAAAGCAGGCAGATATCCTGTATGACAAGGGTCCCCAACATCGGCCATGGACTGGTACCGGCCCATGGCCTGTTAGGAGACAGGCTGCACTGTAGGAGGTGAGTGGCGGGTAAAACTGAAACCATCTCCTGCCCGCATTACCCCTACTCTCGGCCCGTGGAAAAACTGTTTTCCACAAAACTGGTACCTGGTGTCAAAAAGGTTGGGGACTGAGGTGGACTGTGGTTAGTGTGTTAGGGAGGCCCAAAGAGATAATTATAGGAAACAGAGGAGAGGATGAGGAGTCCAAGAAGGTTTCCTATGAAAGGATGAATTAGATTTGGACGCTGGAGGATGAAAGACAGAAGACGATCCCCTAAGCAGAGGAGAATGCATGAACTAGGTTATGGAAGGTAGGCTGTGAGAGTTTATGTTTACTGCATATTTACCTTCCAAAACAGTCTCAAAATCAGGTTATGCATCAGAATCCTCAAGAGAATTAAATAGAAATTTCTGGAATTTCCCCCTTCAGAAATTCAGATTTCAAGTGGAACATACATTTCAATAAAATCCCCAGGGGATTCTGACGTGCAGCACATGGGTGGGATTCCACCAAATGGCGAGCAAGGACAGGGTTTGGGCTTGCAGAGATATGAGCCCTACCCAGGGATTTGCTTCCTAATCAGCTGGTCATTTGGGACAAGATGCTCAACTGCTCTTAGGCCCACGTTTCTTGTTGTCAAAAGTGACAGTGAGAACCTAGGGGGTGGTAGTCAAAATAAATAGGATGACGCTGGTCACACTGCTAAAGTAATTTCTGGCCCCAAGTAGGAGGTGGATAAATCAGTTTTCTTCCTGTCCTGGGTTTAGGGAAAAGACATTGTCTTCTGGGGAAGTAAAAATGCCCAAGAGGCATAATTTTTGGCCTTAAGAAAGGACCAGTCACAGACAGCCAGGGCATTTGTGTTCTGGAATAAATTGTCAGGCACAAGGAAGACTCCTGGACCACTGGCATCTTTTTCTTGCCTTAGGTAATGCCCCAAATTCTCCAGCTATGAACCTTAATCATAGGGGAAAGGACAGGGTAGAACAAATTGAAATGAGCATCGACACATAAACACTACTATGTGTAAAACAGATAGCTAGTGGGAAGGTGCTGTCAGCGCAGGGAACTCAGCTCGGTGCCCTGTGATGACCCAGAGGGGTGGGTGAGGGGACTTGGAGGGAGGTACAAGAGAGAGGGCACATATGTATACATACGGCTGATTCACTTCATCATGTAACAGAAACCAGCACAACATTGTAAGGCAATTTTGCTTGTGTGCTCAGTCATGTCCAGCTCTTCGGAACCCCATGGACTATAGCTCACTGGACTCCTCTATCCATGAAATATTCCAGGCAAGAATACTGGAGTGGGTTGCCATTTTCTCGGCTAAGGTATCTTTCAGACCTAGGGATTGAACCCACGTCTCCTGCATTGGCAGGGGATTCTTTACCTCTGTGCCACCTGGGAAGCCCCTAAAGCAATTATACTCCAATCAAAAAGAAAAAGTAAAAAGAAAAAAAAAAGGCATCAAAATGGTTTTTAATGTGTTCAATGAGTATACACATACCACTAAGGAGACTATTAGTGGGTTTAAGTCCTTATGTACTCACACTTTGATAAGAGTTAGTGAAGCACAGTAGTAGTGACTGAATGTAACTATAACAGGGAGTCAGCTTTCCAAGTTTGCAATGTAATGATCTCAGTCCAGTGGTTTGAGCTTCCTTTTTTGTGATACTCTATAGGTGGAGCCGCCATGTTTGATGGTACTCTGAACAACCCTGGGAAGAGTCATCATAGTCTACAATGTGAACGGCATCTCCTAAGGTTATGCAGTGTGTGACCTGCACAACTGTCTATGGTGGCTCTGTCTAAAGGATTCCTTAGAGTTGATTTTGGAAGGAGGATAGAGATGCTGGCAAGTAGATGTTGCTGTAGTCCTCACTTGCCTTTAGAAAAGTCCCGTGGTAGTAAGTGGGATTTGGTGGAAGGTTTTCTTTAAAGACAGATATAAGCCAGCGCCCTGGTCAGTCTCTCCATTTTGCAGCGGAGAACAAAAGTCGCATTGTGAGAATGGGGCCGACCAGGATTCTTTGGCCTGGGGGAATGGGGGTAGGGCAGGCATGTGGGGTAGGGTTGCAGTTCGCCAGGGCAGGAAAGAAGCTCTGGCCAGGGCAACCTCACAGAAGAGACAACCTTGTCACCAGTAGAGACCTATGCCTACCTGGGGAGAAATTCAGTGACCCCTGCTACCCAACGTTGTCTAGCATCAAGGCCTTTTAGGACTGCCTGTCATTCTGCCCAGGGAGCAGATTAACAGAGGTCCACCTAGGGTGGACCCCAGGCCTGGGAGTGTGCCCATCAAGGCCAGCGAGAGGTTTTGAAGAATCTACTTCCCCTTTTCCTGCTGAGTTATGAGAAATGAAGAGCACAGAGGCCTAAGAGCCAGGAAGACAGGCTAAGGCAACTCTTGGAGGAAAAGGAAAGTGAGACCGGGGGCAGGAGTGGGTGGGATGGTGCTGCCCCTCCTCCTCCCGCCTCCTCAGAACTTCCTGCTGGACTGACTACCTCTGAAAGTCTCTCTGGGAGCCCGAGTCTGATCCAAGGCCCAGGCTTGAGCCCGCCTGTGGTCGGCCTCCCAGACTGGGGGCACCTCCGGGCCTGCCTGCGGGTCTGGTTCCCTTGCCCCACGGCTCCTCTGGGAAAGCAGAGGTGAGGCGGGCCGGCCCGGAGCACTTTCGGGCAGCAATGACTTCAGTGTTTGTCCCCAAAATAAATGCGCCACAGACAAGACAGTGTGGTCAGGGGCTGAGGAGTTACTGTAAATACCAGCCCCGGGCTTCCTATTTCTGCTTCTCTGACTCCCTGGGGGGCAGGCACTGGCCAGCTCCTCTCCAGCGCAGTCTCTGCTGCATCCAGGGAAAAGGCTTGGCCTGGACCTTCCCCAGCGAGCTGGCCCAGGAACACTTGGAGGATTTGGAGCAGGGACCCAGCCCTCCAAGGGGCTTTATGCCCAGGGTCTGACTTCCCCCGGGGCTCAGGCTCTGCCAGTTGGGCCCGGAGCTGTCTCTACTCTTCCATGAGCCTCACGACAAGCCCCAAACATTGGAGAACAAAAAGAGTGACATTCACGGTGTACTTAGGGTATGACAGGTGTTTGCCTCAGTCATAGGATGGACATCAGGACAAGAGCATAAAGGTCCTTGCCCAAGAGCACCCCATCGGTAAGCAAAGTTCAGCTCCGTTATCTGGATTCTAGACCTACATTCTGACCCCCTGCACAGGGAGGATAAGGACCTTGTTCTACTGAAGGAGGAAAAACTGGCCAAAGAGAAGTAAAGTCATTTGTCAGAGGACAGGGGGCTAATGAGTAAGAGAGGTGGATCTGAATCTAAGTTATCTAGGGCTTCCCTGATGGCTCAGTTGGTAAAGAATCTGCCTGCAATGCAGGAGACCCTGGTTCGATTCCTGGGTTGGGAAGATCCGCTGGAGAAGGGAAAGGCTACCCCTCCCAGTACTCTTGGGTTTCCCATGTAGCTCAGCTGGTAAAGAATCTGCCTGCAATGCGGGAGACCTGAGTTCGATCCCTGGGTTGGGAAGATCCCCTGGAGAAGGGAAAGGCCACCCCCTCCAGTATTCTGGTCTGGAGAATTCCATGGACTGTAGCCCATGGGGTGGCGAAGAGTCTGACACGACTGAGGGACTTTCACTTCAGTGGATTTCAAAGGTCCTCCCACTGCACTGGGGCACCTCCTAGAGGCAGTACAGTAGCATGCCATGGAAGCTTCTGGTCTGACCCCTTCCCAGCTTCTGAGCAGACCACACCCTGGGCTGCAGCTGCCTCCGTCTTCTAGGCTGAGCAAAGGATCAATCAGTATTTGCTTCCCAGGTGGCACTAGTGGTAAAGAACCTGCCTGCCAAAGCGAGAGACCTAAGAGATGCGGGTTCCATCCTTGGGTTGAGAAGATTCCTGGAGGAGGGCATGGCAGCTCACTCCAGTATTCTTGCCTGGAGAAGCCCATGGACAGAGGAGCCTGGTAGGCTACCGTCCATAGGGTCGCAAAGAATCGACCATGACTGAAGTGACTTAGTACACAAACAGCATTCATGTACAGCCTCTTGGAGCTTTCTGTGTGGAGTGAGTTTGCTGTTTCCTAGGGGGATGACTCTTGCCTTTGGAAGGTTGCTCCCAGTTGTGGTGTTTCCTGCCTCTAAATTCCCGGGGTCTCCCCAAGGTATATCTCCTTCAGAGTCCTGGTACTTCGGAGGAGGCACGCTACATTTGTAAAGTGATTCCTGACAGGAAATCTCACAGCGGTCTCAGAATGTATCTGGCCCAGCCAGGAGATGAGCACTATCTCATCCTATTAGTCACCTTGGCTATAGAAAGGAAAACTATAAAGCCCCCAGGTGTTCTCCTTCTCAGTTCAGTTCAGTCACTCAGTCATGTCCAACTCTTTGTGACCCCATGAACTGCAGCATGCTAGGCTTCCCTGTCCATCATCAACTCCTGGAGCTTGTTCAAACTCAAGTCCATCGAGTCAGTGATGCCATCCAACCATCTCATCCTCTGTCGTCCCCTTCTCCTCCTGCCTTCAATCTTTCCCAGCATCATGGTCTTTCCCAGTGAGTCAGTTCTTTGTATCAGGTGGCCAAAGTATTAGAGCTTCAGCTTAAGCATCAGTCCTTCCAATGAATATTCAGGGTTGATTTCCTTTAGGATGGACTGGTTTAATCTCCTTGTAGACCAAGGGACTCTCAAGAGTCTTCTCCAACACCACAGTTCAAAAGCATCAGTTCTTTGGTGCTTAGTCTTCTTTTTGGTCCAACTTTCACATCCATACATGACTACTGGAAAAATCATAGCCTTGACTAGATGGACCTTTGTCAGGAAAGTAATGTCTCTGTTTTTTAATATGCTTTCTAGGTTTGTCATATCTTTTCTTCCAGCAAACGTCTTTAATTTCATGACTGCAATCACCATCTACAGTGATTTTGGAGCTTGAGAAAATAAAGTCTGTCACTGTTTCCATTGTTCCCAATCTATTTGCTGTGAAGTGATAGGACCAGATGCTATGATCTTAGTTTTTTGAACGTTGTTTTAAGCCAGCTCCTAATGGTAAGTGATTGATAGGATTGCAGATAGGGGAAGAAGAGACAGGGGTCTGAGTGGACCACATGCAACAAAAGTTGAATGCTTAGTCATTTCTTTCAAGCAGATCTGCTGAGGCCAAGTGGGAGTCATAATACCTTCCTGTTCACCTGGGGCATGGGCTGAGACACCAGGCTGCTTTCTGCATATAACAAACTTGTATCTTATCTGAGTTGCCTCTTTGTCTTGGCTGCTATGATGCTCATACAGCAGATTTATACCCAATTGTTAATTTTTGTCAAAAAAGAAATTTTTGAATAGTCTCCTTCCATTGTCCTCTATGTATTGATTCTTTTGGGCAAATCTTCTAAAAAAAAACTTTTAATTTTTTTCTGATCTCATTATAAATCACCTGGGATTCTGACAAAATAAAATATTACACAGATCTACTTATATGAGACATCTGAAATAGTCAGAGTCATAGAAGCAAAGAATAGAAGGGTGTTTTCCAGGGGCTAAAATGGAAAGTTGCTAATAAAGGGGTACACAATTTCATTTCTGTATGATGAATACATTTTGGAGACCTGCTCTCCACGGTTGTGCCTGTAATTAACAATATTGTACACTTCAAAATCTGTTAAGAGGGCAGAGGAAAAACGTTGTGACTAGTATGTGGCAAGTACCCTAGAGTTTATGTCCCTACTCAGTATCCATTCCTGATTTGTTTACTGATTTCTCAAAATTTGGTGAGCCCTTCCCAACATGCCAAGATGCCATTCTCTGTGCTGGGGAGACTTGGGTGAACATGGCCAAGGTCCTTGTCTTTCAGGGCTCAATATACAGAGTGGGAGTTAGTTGCTAAACCTGTAAGTTTCACACACACACACACACACACACACACACACATATGCAGGCACATGTACACACTCTCACGTTGCTTTACCAAGAGAAAAGGCCACAGCTTCCAGGAATCAGGAAAAGACAGCACAGTGGGCTCCATGCAATAGTAGGTAGGGCGATGGACTCAGCCTCGTTCCCCCAGGACTTTCTTGGGTTCAGCACTGAGAGTCCCAGGCTGCCCAGGAAGCAGAGCTGATCCTCTAAATGACCTTGAAGTCTTCTGAAAAGCAAAAATGTGCTGATTGGCAGATCTCATCTGAGCTACTGCATCTAAACCTCTGGGGTTGGGATCCAGGAATCTCATAAGTTGTCTTGGTGGTTCTGAGGAAGCCAGTCCGCTGTCAGGCAAGGTGGCGGGCGAGAGCAGCCCCTGGGCCCCTGCCCATCGCTGAGAGTCTTGTTCAGAAGCAGTGACTAAGGCATATCTCTAAGATGGATTTTCTTAGGGAAGGAAAGATGGAGGAGGGCTGGGCAGAAATTCCAAACACTTCTGTCCTGAGACCCAGAACTGGTAGAGGGTGGGGGTAAGGGTGGCTTGTCAAGCCCGTGTTGCCAGCTAATATTAAGGGAACAAGAAATAGGATTTTCTTGTGGGGATCTGTAGGTTTCTACAAGGGGCTTCTTGGATAGAAGCTTCAGGAACTATCAGGGCTGGTTTGGAGTTCATTAATCATGCATTCTGTATTCATCAGGCATTTATTGGACACTTGTTAGGTGCCATGTGCTGGGAACCCACTGTGAGCCAGGCTGATGGAGTCCCAGTTCCCTCCAAGGTGGAGTTTCCATTCTGGTGGGCTCAGTAAAGAACAGAAAGGTCAAAACCAGCAGATGGCTCATGATGTTTGGATGCTTTCCATGTACCCCTCTCCAGATCCGTTCCCCACACTGCTCTGTGTTTCAGGAAGCTGTCCAGTCACCTGGTGGGGCTTCCTCCTCTGCTTGGATTGGCCAGTGGGAGGCACGGGGACCAGAAGAAATGGGTATCGAGTCAGTATAATTGATGCCCTGGCTTCCTCCTCACAAAGAACCTGAGGGCTGGCCACCTCCCTCCAGCACGGCTCCTCCTGCCCAATGGTCCTCTCTATCAGCTACAGCTGCTCTCCCCAAGTTCCTGAAACTGCTTCCTCCCCTGTAGCTTGGGAAGGTTAAGGCTCCTCAGTGATCGTAGCCCCCGCCCCGTGCTGCACTAGCTCTTCCAGGACTCTTTCATCTTGCTCTCACTCCTGGGAATGTCCCTTTAATAAACTCTCCTCAATTACCCCCATCGAGTGCACCATCTGTTTCCTCCCAGAGCCCTCCCTGCTGCAATCTGAAGTGCCCCCTCATTTCAGAAGAGCAGCTCACTTCTCCAGACAAGAATGCTGCTGAATTTTAAAGAGGATTCCACATCTATGCTAAAGGAACATCAAAGGTACTATTGTATCAGTGAGGTCGGTTTTGTAAAACGATGCGCTAACCATTAAGAAATGTACATGGCTACCAAACTGGAAAAATTCTCTTCCATGGACTAAAATAAAGGTAAGTGAACAATGAGATCTGAAAGTTAACCTCTCAAACAAGCCCTGTTCCTTCCTTTCACTTAAGGAAATGTTATCAAGAGCCTGAACAATTTTTTTATTCTTATGCCTCAAACAATTCTTTGGTTAAGAAATTCTGCTGATGGAAATATTCAGAAACACAGAGATTTATGGACGAAGAGGTTCATCACAGGGTTATTTAACCTTGAAAATCATGGAACAGTATAAATATTCTACCAAAGAAGGTTAGCTAAAGAAATTGCATTACGTCTAGAAAGAAAGTGGTTATGTATGTAGTCTCAGACGAAACCCCTTCTGGTTACACACTCCATCACAGTGCTAAATGCATTGTGTATGTGTGGACTCATCTAGGCTTCTCAATAGAAGCCGTGGGAGGCATGAGCACAGGGGAAAATGTTCAATGAATGATCAGCTATGCCTGGTGGAGTGTCAGACAGAAAAAGACAAATATTGCATGACGTCACTTATATGTGGAATCCAAAAAATAAAACAAACCTAATCAAAAAGACTATAATAAAAAAGAAACAAACTCACAGATACAGAGAACAAACTAGTGGTTACCAGTGGGGAGAAACTGGGGAGGGGCAATATAGGGATAGGGGAACTAAGACGCACAAACTGTTATGTCAAAAATAAGCTGTAAGGATATAGTTTACAACACAAGGAATATAGCCAATATTCTATGATAATTACAAATGGAGTATAATCTCTAAAAATTGTGAATCCATACACAGAACACTTCTAATATATAATATTATACATTATTGATACTTCAATAAAATAAAACAATGAAAAATTACTTTGGAGAAAGACTCATTAAAAGACTCACTAAAGACTATTAAAAAGATGCTTTTAAAGAATATCTAAATATGAAAGAGCATTAATGGTAAAAAATTAAAAAGTAAGAATAAATAAAAAAGATTTTAGAATTTGAATATAAAATTATCCTCATTGTTTAAGCATGAAGGATGTATGCTACACACATCTGAATGGTGTGATCGTTGTTGATTTTATTTTTTTCTTTAGTTTTCAAATTATTTGATAGATCATTATTATCATGTTCCTTTATCTCTCTCTCAGTCCAGAGAAGTAAATTGATGACAACACAAAGACAAAATTTCCTGCAATTACATATCCCATATACCTTCTGTACATATGTGCATGGACACACAGACACACACACACAGGGACACATGAGCCTAATTTTCAATTTAAAAGAGTTCAAAAAGGTACACAAATAAGACCAAGTCTTTCTTCTGATCCATTAGCCTTTGAATGATACCACTGATGAAAAATATCCTTTTGATTCATTGCAGAATACATGTATATGCGAGCAGATCCAAGTTTTTTTTTTTTTTTTTCAAATAAACCTGTATTGACTTTGTCGTCAGAAACTTGTAGCATGCATGCATTTGAAACGTGGGCATTTTTATTGTCCGTCCCTCAAGTGTCAGACTGGGGTCCTGACCTGATGGGGGAGGGTCAGGAGCTTAGGCATCAACCCTTGGAGAGGGAGAGGGGTCCAGAATTAGGCTTGTGGTCATGGACCTGGGATTTAACCAACTGGGATGGAATCTAGAACCCATGCCTCTTGCTTCTCAGTTTCCCCATCCGAGGAATGGATCAGAGCCTGCGCACTGGACCCTTTATTTTGGAATCAAAAGCAGTATTAAGATACCAGGATTGACTCTGAGAGTTCAAGTCTTCCTGGTGGCTGTAGAGTTCCCATGAGCATGGCCGTCAGTCACTTTCTCTGTTCTTGAAAACTCCGGCTTTAGTTCTTCCCAAGATCACTGATACTCTTGATTTCGTCTATTCCTCAAACCTCCTCCATCTGCTTCCAGGTTCCTCACCTCTCCTTCAAACCAAACTGAGCGCATTTCATTTACTCTTACTTTTCCCTATCTCCCCTTTGCCCTAGTCCAACTTCCTTAGAATCTGGGTCATTGATTGCACAAAAAACAGGGAACCATGGGGTTGAACACTCATATTGGGCAATACATATAATGTTCATAAAATTAACTGGAAACTGTTTCTCTTGATGTAGTTCCCTACTCACTGAACTCATGTGACTTTTGGATAAATCACTCACACGCTTGAAGCTTCCGTTTGTCCCATGTGCAAAAGCAGAATGCTACATGTCTTTTGTACAAAGTGATCAAGGATGTGTCAACGCTTAAGAAACTTCCATTTCCTGAGTTCAGAGGAGAGACACACAGTGGGGAGTTCACAACAGTGTTCATAACCAGAAGTCACTGTCCCCAGGGCCCATGAAATCGAGAGCCAGGGCAAGATGTTGACAGGAGTCTGTCCTGAGGTCCCAGGTGGATACAATGCCAAGCTTTCATCCACAAAGTCCTTAAGTTCATGCTTTTATTTGGGGGTGTTTGTGGAACTCAGGATTCAAGGTCAGAAAGATTGAGTTGGAGTCCTTGCTCTTTATTACCCTGCTCAATGACCTTGGAAGGCCCACACATTGTCAGTTTTCTGAGGCATCTTCTATAACATGGACACTGTCTTCATTCACCAGACAGCTATCGTGACAGTAAGAAGTCAAGGCAGCGACGGCACTTTGTAGATGCTGTGATGTTAGGAAAATGGAAGGCATGTTGTGAACTCAGGGATTAGAAAGTGAGGTGTATGATGGTGAGAATGAAAAGATCCCTTTCTTGATTTATTTACTGAACAAGCATGAAACATATAAGCAGTCTTCCTCGGTACCATGCAGTCTTCTAAGTACTTGATAAATATTGACACATTTAAATTCCTCTAATCACTCAATGAGAAAGATACTAACTTTTTTATGTTTAGCAGTTTATTCTATAACAAGGGATGTCAAAAGGATACAGATGAACAGTCAGATGAGGAGACATGTAGGATGAGTCCCAAGAACAGAAACTTTCACCCCCTTAGAGTTCAGGTGTACTTCCTAATATATGGAAGGCCAGAAGTTCTCCAAATCCTACTTTTGAGATTTTTATGGAGGCTTCATCATGTAGGCACGATTGATCCTTAACTCAGCCTGGAGGATGAGAGCAGGTTGGGTGCACTCGAAGTTCCAAGTTTCTAATTAAGGCATGGCCTGAAAAAGATACAGCTTTTGTTCATGTTTTACAGAAGAGAAAACGAGGGCACAGGGAGGTTAAGTAACTTACCCAAGGTCACACAGCTACCAGGGGACAGAGCCAGAATTGGAATCCAGGCTGCCTAGCTCCAGGGTCTACACTCTTTACCATTACTCCTGCTACCTTCTTTTTTTAAAAAATTATGTTTTAATTGGAAGATAATTGCTTTACAATGTTGTGTTAGTTTCTGCTGTACAACAACATGAATCAGCTATAAGTATATATATATCCCCTCCCTCTTGAGCCCCCCTCCCACTCCCTCTCACATCCCAGCCCTCTAGGTCTTCACAGGGCACTGAGCTGAGTCCTGCTGCTTTCTTTGTGCTTGTGGTGTTTGGCATAGGAAAGATAGCATGAGACCTAGCACAGACAGCTTGTGCATCTCAGCCCAGTCACTTGCCTGTGTGATCTTGGGGAGGTTAATTCACTTCTTTGAGCCTTGACTTTATCATCCATAAAATGGGCACAAAATTAATGCCCACATCACACAGTTTTTGGAGATGTTAAATTGTGGCACACTGTTCAGTCCACGCAGGCACCATGAGGGAGCGCAGGGAACGTGAGCCAGGTTTGTAGGTAGGGCTTTACCAGAATCTGGCCTCGGTCACATACTCGGTTACTGATAGATTTCAGACTTTCCCATGCTCCGCCCTCCTCCCTCCCAGAGTGACCTCTGGTCCACGCCACCTCCTTCAGAGCGTGCGGAACTCTGAACACATAGCTCTGATTACTGCAGATCAGGCTAGGAAACCTCTTGTGCCCTTAAACTCCCTCAAGGATGTCTGTTTTCGGGTCCAAGGAGTCAGTTCTCAGAATCCTGTTTCCTTTGGGCTCCTAAGAGCAAACATGGCCCCACACTTTTGTGTCCACTTCCCCTTCCAAAAAATTACCAGTTAATTTTAGGGTTGGAGAGAGGCTCTGATGAGGGCCTGCCCACGTGGGGTTAAAGTTACCAGTGGCCTCTGCCTCTGGCCAGACTCGCTGGGAAGAGCAGCCGCCACTTCCCGAAGCTCAGTGGGGGAGGAACTGGGCCAGGGCAGTGGCCAGGCACAACATTTCCAAGACGTTGGGAGTCCCGCCTCCGCAGATCATGGTTTTTGCAAAAAAGGCAGTGCTTTTTTTTTTTTTTAATCAAGCATAGCCTGAATCGGTTATACTTTTCACATGATTATAAGTTTGGAAATGGCTTGACATTTGCTATTGCAGAAAATTGACCACGAATCTGCCTTACATGAGGACCCTTTAAAGAATAAATGCTGACAGATTATCACAATAATAAAAATCATAAGCCAGGCGCAGTTCTTTCCTCTCCATAAAAGATATCACAAACCACATATTGATTTTTTTTTAAAGAAAAGAAATGAGAAGAAGCATGTACCAATTAAGAATAAAACTAACAACTTATTACCCTTGGAGCATTAAGGCAAAGAGAGGAGAAAAACACTTGCCTTTTTTCCTATATTGAGACATAATAATTAGGCCACTATGTAAATAACCTTATATTCAAACATGAGACAGGCTGTCATTTGCTTAGCTTTCTGCCCTGAATCCTAAAAATCAACCAGAACTCTTGGTTCTCCAAATTTTGCAAACCGTTTCACCCTTTTCAGGCTGTTTGAAAACAAAAAATTATCTTTCTCTCTTTTGCATTTCGTAGACTCATCATTAAGACTCCTTTTCTCACCTGTGTGCAAGTTTTGCTGTTGAATAAACTCCTCATTCATTTATTTAATTCTTCAAGCCTTGAATGAGCACAGACTGTAGGGAATCCATACAGCGTATTAGCACATTATATTTAAATTAAACGGTGAAAACTTTTACAGAAAAACATTAAGTAGATAAGTGATGGGTGGTTCTAGGACTGTAGCACTAAAATGATAACCATTTTTTTCCCCCATTGAGGTAGTAATTAAAAGCAAGCGAAATATTTGAATGCTGACCTGTCACTCATGGTCAGCTAGGCCACCCTGCTTTTTCTTCTTTGGGTGTGTATGTGTGCTATGATTCTTTGCCCAATACATGTTTTCTGAATACATAAGTGAATGTCTCTATGTGGCTGGAAAGTCAGCTCAATCAAGGCAGGATTTACCAGTTTGTTGATGCATCCAGCTCACTGAGAACTGTGTCTGACACATTGTAAGCCCTCAGTTAACATATGTTGAGTGAATAAGCAATTGTTTTCTGCTCGAGCATTTATTTGACATTCGAAAAGCCTTTCTGTAAGTCTGCTTTATTCTTCTGGACATAGGGTAGGGAAGGAGAAGGCGGGGTGAATTGAAAGAATAGCATTGACATATAAACACTGCCATGTGTAAAACAGGTAACTAGTGTGAACCGGCTGTACGGCACAGGGAACTCAGCTCTGTGATGACCTAGAGGGGCGAGATGGGGTGGGGGTGGGAGGGGGG